>KN822990.1:37526-76844 GCA_000827465.1 Tulasnella calospora MUT 4182 | reverse complement strand
GCACACCGGCGTTCAAGCCTAGGTGGTTCTTGGTGTTGAAGATGATGGTTCGCACAGCTTCAGCCAAGTTGAACACGGGGAACCCGTAGCCATATTGGTAGAACGAGGGCTGAAGAACGATCGGGACCGAAGCGACCGATACGTTGGAGATGATCTAAAAACGGAGAGAAAAGAATTAGCGACGGGTGGGATAAACGAAAGGAAACGATCGAGTACTCACAAGAGCGATGAGGAAGTAAGCGATGAACCGTGGCGTGAGTAGAGTGATCATCGCTTCGGTGGCAAGTCCGAGAGCGGCCATGCCCATGTACACGAACACCCAGAAGAGGAAGAATCCACCGGCGTAGGTGTACTTGGCATCGAAAGTGATCTTGAAAGGCAAGTTGACCATGGCGTACGAGAAGCTGAGCGGGATGTAGATCACCAATGGCACGAGCAGGCGCATTCGAGCGTAGGAGTTAAACCGAAGGAAGGGCGAGATAATGCCACGAGCGAAATCGTGGGTCATGGTAATAATGAACGACAAGATGACTAAAGAAGGAAATAAAACATTTGTCAGCTGCTATTCGTCCGCGGGAATGAGTGACAAATACGCACTGATGTATATTTGACCAACGAGCAACACGGCTTGAGAAGCAGTCTTGGTATAGGGCCTCAAGTTCATGGCTGCATAAGCGAACGGTTGGCTGACGGTCTGAGGGGCTTGAGAGATGGCAACCATCGCTTCTTGTCTGGCCTCATCAGCACTGTTTGCCAAAGCCGCAAAGTACTGAGAGTTGGTCTTGGCGTTGAAGGCCGACAGAGTGGATTGCAGAAGCGCCGTGGTGTATGGGACGATGAACGAGTTGGCGGCGATTTCGTTGCGGCCTTGGTTGTAGTAGAATGTTACTGCATTTCGAGGGCCGTACGACGAGTTTCCGGAAGAACGGGCGGAGGTCAGGAGGGAAGTGGCATCGGAGTTCACTGAAAATGCACAAAAGAATTATGAGTAACGTGAAGACTCAGCAAGAAAACAGGAGAAAAACACTCACCAACAACAGCCGCCCAAACCTCCTCTTCCACTACCGCATAGGCAACGTCTTCGTTCGAGGGCAAGTAGCTTGAATCCACGACAGTCCATGTCAAATGTTGCTTCTCAGGAACGCCTTCCCCCCTTGAATTCGCTTCGAAGGCAGCTACGATCGCTTGTCCCAATAGACCTTCTCCGGCACTGCCGTCTCGGTTGATTACGTATCCATTGAGATTGGGCACATGTTGGGCAGTCTCGCCGAGAGACCCCCAGTAGATGGAGAAGAAAAGCCACATTGCAACGACGAGGAGGACGATGGTCATTCCCATAATTTTGAAGTAAATTTTGCGAAGGTGGGCGACTTCGGAGTCCCAGACTAGAGAACGAACGAGGAAAAGAGGTCAGATCGGATCCAATGAACTCGAAAAGGGTCGGATACTACGTACATCCGTGTTGGAACTTCCGAGGTCCCGTTGGTGCTTGGACTTCATCTTCTGCCATACGGTGGCCAAGTTCGCCCCGGGTTTGTTCTTTCTCGATGTAGGCGTCCTCATCGGTGTTGTCGTCCACGACGGTCCGGGTGATAGAGTTGCGACTCGAGTCCATTGGACTGACTCTTGATGCTTGAGATTAGGTAAGTAATGGAGTTGGGCGGAGTCGAAGTTAGAGTAGATATCAAGGAGCAAAGCGCTAGTGAGTCTTGAAGACTGTTCGAGATGTCGATTTTCCTGGCAGGAGTGTGTTGAATGCTGAAGCGTCGTCTCCGACCCGAGCCATTATATATGTGTTTTCCTCCACGTAAGGTTCCTCCACCCCCGAATGTACACATCTGTGGGGGGTACCGCCGGACGCGGTGGGCACCCGAGAAGACAGCGTTCGGTGAACGGGATGACAGAGCAAGGTCGCGGGGTTCACACATCAAGGCGGCAACCGGATTAACCGGGGTAGCCGGACCATGACCGGCCGTCGCTTACGTGACCATCACCAATTAATTACATGGCGGACACACAACACCAACAAAGTTATAATTAGAAGACCTGTGCATGTACATGTACATGTAATCGCTGAAGCCGTTTACTTATCAAGTCGAATGGTAAATACGAGTATGATCTAAGAGGTTGCTGGAGCCCTCCGAACCCTTTCCTCATACGGTCCGATCACGCAATGTGCACTCTCGGTTTCCAAGTCGGACATGTTCACCGGGCCATCGGGATGGGCCCGATTTCCTTAAAATTCATGCATGGGTACGACCGCCATGGCAACCTGTACTGTAAAACAGCTTTCTTAAATACGTCCAAAAGTCTTGCACATGCTGCTAAGTCCAGCGCTCCCCGCAGGAGAGTCGAAGCACGTGACTCTTCCCAATTAGGGTCAACACCCGGTGTCCGGTATGTAGCCACGCACCTCCAAGTTCCTGTTCTAGGCGTGATCGGACGTACCAGTCAAAGACTCTCCTCTTCCTGCTCCTTCTCTGCCACAGGCCAAAGCTCGTCGCAAAGTCCCGTTCGAAGAGAACCATACTCGTGATGAACGATATATACGGTAGGCAGAAGCCGCGGATGGACTTCAACAGAGTTTGAAGCTGAGCCCCGGGGGTATGCGGTATCGGAGACGAGCACCCGTATGAAATGACGGTCATTTCGCATGAGAATGCGTAGCACGGTGGGACGATGAAGTGAGTGAAGGTGGTCGATAACTTGAAGAGGTTCTGCACTACCGTCCTGGCTGGCGGAAATAGGCAGTCCTCTGCCCTTCAATCTTCATTGCCAGGATCTCGATCGATTGAGTCCTCATTGATTGAAATGGTTCGATGGGTCCGAATAAAGACCTTGCTGGATGCGCCAAACCTGGTTAACCTTGCCACCCCTGATGCCAGATGGCGTATTGGCTGTCGATGAGAGCCGGGTCACATCCCCAAAGATGAGTAAGAAGAGCTTTGATGTTGAACTAATAGAGGCTGGTCATGATCTCGTTGCACCGTCTCCGCTTCATTCTCGCGGCGTGGATTATAGTCGGCCACCTTTCTCATCATCCATCGCCAAATCAAGTAGCGATCCCTTTTGAAGAAGGATCCCACCTTACCTCCGAATAACTGTTGCCTCGTCTTGTGATCCCCAAGTTATTTGTTTGAGCCCGGTCCTTAGTGGTAGCGAGATGATGAAAGGAGCGACTACTATCAATTACAAAGGAGTAGACGTGGCTGGAGCCCTGTTCGTCAGTACTAGTTGAGAAATGCCAGTTTAGACGGCAGTTTAAACGTACTGGTGTTGGTTGTAATTCGGGTAACTTAATATCTATAACGTGAGGTCCAACGTGCATGATTTGGTGGTAAATCTAGATCAGACGACCAACGCTTCTGAGGGTTGAATGATACGAGCGCCGCGTAGCCCAAGTTACTCCAAAACACCAAACTTCACACATACGTCGGCTCTATTAGTAAATTTCTAAGTTTCTATCAGATAGCGGACCGATTCGGAGGTGTTGAGTATGGCGGCAGACCAGTCGATACTCTTAAGAATGGTCCAGTTTGTTTTGTTATCTAACCGGCCCCCGTCCCAGGCTAACTTCTACAACGGAGATAAAGCACAGTGTTAAAATGAGTATAAAATCTCTTTACCTTTGTCTTTTGACTCATATTTATTCTCATGCCACGAACCAACTACTCCAGCGGACTTCCTCGAACGCGTAAGGTTCTTCAAAACGAGGCCGGGTCAATGCTCACGCTCTGCTGACAACGCGACCTCGCGTGAGGGTGTCCAGTCTTCTGGCTACTCGAAAGAACTACGAGCTACTATTGATCGATTGATCTTCTGGAATTTTTAAACCGTCATTGCTTTTTGTGGATCACCGAAAGGCAGCGGAAAATGGTACCATGAAGTTCGACGTCAAAGAGATTCAAGACTCGGGATGGCAGCTCAAATCCTTTTCTGTTGCTCCATCTCTAATCTGCTCGTGCAAACCCTCTCATTCACCGGGTAACTGGGGACCTCGAACAGTTCTGCTTCTGCCTGGGCTCCACAATGTGGAAGCGGTGCATTCGTTTGTGGATGTCCGGAGTCAGAAGCGAAGCGAAAAGGGATCGTTGCACGCAATCAGGTTATTTTATTAGCTCAAATCTGGCGACCAGCCACTAGGGCTGTCATAAACTACCTTCCCGCACGGCGGGACGAACCCCCAAAGAACGCATTGGGGATCCCCGTCTGTCTCGGAGCTTAGCTTTGGCACCTAGGAGTCCTACAGCGACGCTTACAAGAGCCACGAAAAGCAGCTTAGTTAATGCTGACGCCCCCTTGTTTCGCTGTCGTGTCGGATAGTTGTCACCGGCGAGTCGACACGATGTCGCTATACACGAATGGGGATGAAGCTAACGGAGACATCAATGACACATTAATCTTCCTCTGTGTGGTATCTTGGTTGAAGCTTTCACAGATTCGTAGTCAAGCGTTACTACCTTTCCTGGGAAGTGCGACGGCTTGTGTAAGCAGTGGGCGGGCGGGCGCGACTTTCCGCGTCTTGCTTTCCTCTCCCAACTACGCGCGTCGCAACCACCTGCTGCCTGTTATCTTGACACGTACTCTCTTGATTGCGAAAGCGTATTTCTTTTACCATGATATTCTTTGCTCTCATAGTTGCTGCTTTGGCCTACGGGCCCTCTCTTTTGGACAACACGCAGAGTGGCCGCAAAGGTAAGCAGATCACTTCCCTTCCGCCCCACGGGACTCTCGCTAACGTTTATCTACTACAGCTATTGCCCCCACTCCAGTCTATCCGACGAAGACCTTCAGCCCTATCAATGGCTTCAGCATCAGCAAGGCGGTTCTCATCGTTCCCCCTACTTCGGTTGCGGTGTTGCACCACAACAATGCGGGGCAGTCAGGTGCGCTTCCCTTGCCTTCCTTTTCCGGCACAACTTCTTTTATAGTCTTTTTCGTGCTCTTTACCGGTCATCCCCGCTGACTGCTCACTTCGTAGACTCGCCAATTTCGATTTCGACTGCCAGCCGAGTGACCCTCAACCACACAGTCATAGACCTCAGGAATGCCATTGCCAATCTCAACCTCCTTCAACCTCAGCTGCACGGGAGCGCCCTTCGCCACTGGTGGCGAAAGATCTCGAGTCGGTTGATGGAAAAAATGCTGATGGTCTACACTTGCCTCGTGCCGTTCCTCACAATCGGCCTGGCTCTGGTTGGGAGGCGAAGCGTTCAGCGCCGTCGCGCGCAATATGAGGTGTGTAATGTTTGATATGGCATCTCGAGCGTGCCAACTCAGTGATTTTATGACACAGGTCGTCTTCGAACCTGGCCGTGCGGTCGTCAAGTACCGAGCCCCCAAAGTCGCCAACCGAACGCGCCACCGAAATGCCATCTGGACTCGAGATTTGATCAAGGCAGGTCCTCAAAAATGCAATGCAGTCCCGGTCTCAGATGCAAAGGCTCGACATCCCTCCTCCAGCAAGCCGGCGGAAATCCCTGCAGATATGGCCACCACTACCGTCCACCATTCTCCACTCCGCACTACAAACCTCATCACCTCAAGTCAAACGCTCGGACTTCTTCCGCGTCCCGAACCAGAAGCCCAGGAGGCACTGGTTCAGTCCGAGGACGCAGGCGATGCGTGCGCCGATCAAGAGGACGGCAACAGGGTCGAAGCCAGCTTCGTCGCTCTCTCAGGTTCACGATCCGCCTCCTCAGAGCCCGAGATCTCTACCTCCAACGATGACGCCAATATCGTCGACGCCACTCTCATTCCTCTCCCCAACTCCCCCCTTCCCTCGGTCCACCCCTTCGCCGCCTCAAGCTACGGCTTGAATAGGAGGGCTCGGACCTACCAACTTGTCGCGAACCTCTACCAACAACACGCCGCCGCCCGTGCGATGGAGCGTGAACCTGTAGGAGCCGAGCAGGCCTCGGCGATTCGCTCGCAAATGCGAGCCCGGCTGATCAGTTTGGAAATCCAAGCTCCGCAAAGTAGGGGTCTCAGAAATTGAGGCCACGTGAGAGGTGCCAAGGAGGATGAAGCGGAACTTGGCCAGAAGAAGAGGAGGCCTCCCGTGGAGGAATGAAGCCGACCGCTGCGAACTACATACCCCCTCCATCCCCCTATCCCCCTCAAACATCGAATCGACCCCATCAATTTCCAGAAAGCCCTGATTCAACCCTCGATTCAACAATAGCTACCGTTCACCATCATGCCCTCGCCCGACGCGTCGTCCACCAATCTCGACCTTCCGGTCCAAACCTTCAACTCGAAAACGGAGCCGAGCCCAAGTCGAATCTTACAACTAGCAGCAACCTATTATCCCCTCTCAAGAACCCATTAGCCCGGCTCTCCGGGCGATGGGAGCATCCAGCTACGAGTTTCTTTTTCTTTCGTCTGGTTGAAGCCCCCAGTACAGCGTTCCGGGCGTAATTACGTAGCGGCGAGGGGGAATCAAGAAAGCGTTCGTCACCTCGTGATCAGCTACGGCGCCCGAAGTCGTTGACTGTGGAGGAGGGGTTTGGACTTTCCTTTCTTCGGAAAGGTATGGTCGCAAATCTCCTCAGGCGCGCGTTGCAGTCGCGAATGCGATTGTACACGTTCCCTACCATGTGTAGCGGGGATAACCCCCATGGTATGGTGATATCAGACGGGCTGGATGCTCTTTTGAGAGAGAAGGTGAGTGGGTCATCTGCTGTTGTGCGAAACGGTTTGGTTCGGACTTTGGTTTTGAGTCGCTGGTCTGGGTTGGAAAGGAGGGAGCAGGGGATACGCTCGGTCGAGGATGCATTACTGGAACCGGTGGCATAGAGTTCTCTCCCTTTTCATTTCCTTTACTACTGGTCCGAGGGTTCTTTTGTATATTTCCTTTGAATCGTGCGTGTCTGTCATTGTCTCGTCAACTTTCTTTCTCTCTTCGTGTAGTTTATTTATTTCTCTTCGAAAGCTAAAAGGCTCCATAACGCCGAAGGCACGCAAGGCAAGCAGGAAAACTTTTGTGTGTGTTGCTATACCGTCAATGCCTGTTTGTATCGAGTCCTGTGTGGTCGACGACGTGATCTAGTCTCCGCAAATTCGGCCGTGTTCCGTTCAGGGCTAAAACAATAAAAGAGACTTAAGGATCCTGTATTAGACTGCAATTCTTTGACTCACGAGTAGGGCACGTATCCATGTTCGCCCGTCGAGCTACATACGATGGGAACAGAAGGGAATTTCTTGCCCAACCGCTGTTCACCTGGATAGGCTGGGACACTGGAATTAGGTAAAGATTTACTTAATTCCGCTTACTTGAGCTGAGACTGTTTGTCTTGGATGTCTGCTCACGTTTCACAAAGCACGTATCGATATTCGGTGGATAGACCGCGGCTTATGTGATCCCAGCCAATCATCGCGCGAGTTCGTGTTTGAGGCGCGGGAACTCAACCCTCAGCATAATTTCAGCTGACGCTCGTGGTTACAAAGCTAGCCCTCTCTCACGATTTGTCAGTACCTGGCACGCCAAGCGTCAGCAACATTTGGTCAATGCACACTCAGCTCACTGACTTTGTCTCTCGCCCTTCAATATATATAAACCGACTGGAACGATGAAACCAAGGAGGCGCAACACTCACTCTCATCGAATATCTTCTGCTTTCCTCACCCCCCTACAAGTCTATTGCACGCTTTTAGGACACTCTAATGGCACCCAAAAAGAACATTGTCATCATTGGCGCTGGTATGTAGGATCCCACACACGAGCGTCTACGTGTTCCCATGCGACATCGGGTGGTTACGACCTTTTTGCACCCCTCTTTTCAATCTGCAGGAACCGCGGGCATTGAAACTGCCCAAGGTCTTTCAAAGGCTCTAGACCCTAGCGAATGGTCGATCAAGCTTGTCTCTGACCGCCCATTCCATCTTCACTACCTAGCGCGTAAGCATACAGCCGCCTCTTAGAGTTGAGTGATGCTAACTGAAGGACGCCTCATACCAAATTTCTTAGTCCTCCGAGTTCTGGTTACTGAGGATGGGGGATTCGCCGAGAAGGCTATCAACCCACTGGATAGAATCTTCCAACCTGGGCGGCCGGATGAAGTGGTCGTCGGCAACGCCACCAGCGTTCAAGATGGCGTAGTGAACCTCGAAGACGGTCGCCAACTCCCTTACGACTACCTGGTCCTCGCAACTGGAACAACTTGGGCGGGACCTCTGACGTTCCCAAAGTCTGTCGATGGCAAGGACAAGTGGATCGCCGATTGGAGAGAGAAATTTAGAACTGCCAGCGACATCGTGATTTTGGGCGCGGGAGCGGTTGGAATCGGTGCGTCCCTCATTCTTCACTCTCAAACATTACTTGCGGTGGACGACGGTCTAATGTACCTGCAAATTTCTGTGTGCAGAGTTGTCCGGAGAGCTCAAGAATTACTATCCCAACAAGAACGTCACCGTCATTCATGGCGACGTACTTCCCATGAACACCACATACCCAGACAAATTCCGCAGACGTATAGTAGAGAGATGGGAGGCATTGGGCGTCAACTTTGTTCTTGGTGATCGTGGTTCGCTGCCGCAAGGCGATTACACCTCCATTACGACGGACAAGGGCCAGACAATCAAGGCAGACCTTGTGGTAGGTGCCCTATCCCTCTCCCTTGCCTTTGAAAACACGATACTCAGACTCTTCCCACTTTCTTTAGGTTCCCACATGGGGCGGTCGTCGAAATACAGCATTCCTCAAGTCCTTCGACCCAACCATCGTCACCGCCGAAGGAAACATCCGCGTCTTGCCGACCCTCCGGGTTCCCCTAAGCAATGGCAAGGCTAATGTGTACGCCGTTGGGGATGTTATCGATTGGCAAGAGCAAAAACAGCTTGCCAAGGTTCCATACCATGTTGCCGTCGTCGTGCCAAATATCCTGGCATCAATTCAGGGCCAGAAGGCACCTAAGGTTTATGGCGGATTCATGGGTGAGTTGCGTCGCTTTGCGGGATTGATGTGTAGTAATAACTGATAATTGGATGCTTTCTTTGATTCCTTCTGACAGAGGCGATCTTGCTCCCAGCAGGCCCCAGTGCCGGTGTCATGTACTTACCGCTCCTCTGGGGAATCATCTTTGGAGACTGGGTGTCCTCAATGCTCAAGGCTAAGACCCTGTTCGTTGCAAAAGCCCAGGCTCTGACTGGCTACGCATGAGGATGTCACCAGAGAGCAAACCTGATATCAGCATATCATTCTATGGTCGCTAAACCTAATTTTTATTCTTCTCAATGCGCACGTGAAATCCTCTCTCCTGTATAGTTGAACGTATAGGTTCTGATTATATGACGTAGGGTGCTTAATTCAGCTCCGAGTGTCTCGAGCAGGACTCTACCAAGGTTCGTCTGGGTTACAATCTCTCCGATTTTGGACGTCGGGGGTATTTTGTCTTAGCTCGAGCGTGATGGCGCGAGAACCTACTGCGCTCCGCCAACGATGATGGCTTTGGGCTGTCACAAGGATTGTAATGTTCGTGCAGCATTGGTTGGTTTATCTGTCTGTCCCTGGCCTTCCCTGAGCTGACCGCACACCAGTCCCAACGAACTGCAACTCAAGATCTGAAGTGGAGGTTTTTCATATGATAGGTCAGCCTCTGCGTGATATCTAAGCTATCAGATAAGACGGGGAGGGAGAAATGAGCGCTTCCGTGACAATAGCGTTGGGTGGGTGGAGGACAGTATTGACGGTCTGACCCATCTTTGCTGACAAACATGATATGTCATCCTTGCTGACCTGCAGCAGATCGACAAGAAGCTCTGATTGGTGGAGATAGGACCCCCTTCCGGAAATGGCATTCCCTAAACACAAGGCACGGCAACGAGACAACCGGCGGGGGACAAACAGCGGGTACAAAGCCTTCGACATCTCGGTTATCTCCTCTACTCTCTCAACCCTTCTGTAGTTCCCGCCATTTTATCATGAGTGCAAAGAAGAACATCGTCATTATTGGTGCAGGTAATGTTTCTGGTTTGTAGTTTGGGTGGCTTGGTTGACGAACATGCGTCCTCGTTTCCTCCAACGCCAGGCTCCGCTGGTGTCCACACAGCCCAAGGTCTTTCCAAGGCTCTCAATCCCGCTGAATGGTCCATTCAACTCGTTTCGAACCGTCAATTCCACGTGCACTACGTAGCTAGTGAGTGATAGTCGCAACTCTGTTGAAAATTCGAAAGACCGACATCTTCCGACCGTCCCTCAGTGCTTCGGGTTCTGATCACAGATGAAGGTGGCCTAGCTTCCAAAGCTCTCAACCCGTTGGACAAAGTGTTTGAGGCCGGAAAACCTGGGGAGATCGTTTATGGTGAGGTACTTAGCGTGGAAGATGGGGCTGTCAATCTCGACGACGGGAAGAAACTCCCGTACGACTATCTCGTTATTGCCTCCGGTACGTCATGGGAAGGACCTTTGGCCATCCCCAAGACCGTAGAAGAAAATGACAAATGGATCGCGGAGTGGAGGGAGAAGTTTGTGAAGGCGAATGATATCGTTATTCTTGGCGGAGGGGCTGTAGGAACTGGTAAGTGTTCATGATGCGCTCTGCCTGCTTGCGAGCGGGTGCTAATGACGCGTTTTCGGACTTTTCACAGAGCTCTCAGGCGAACTGAAACACTTCTATCCCAACAAACACGTCACATTGGTCCATGCTGAGGAGTACCTCTTGAACGCCACGTATCCTCCAAAATTCCGCAAAACAGTGACTGACAACCTCAAAGGCTACGGGATAAACGTCATTCTAGACGACAAAGCTACGCTTCCGGAACAACCGTTTACAAGCGTTACGACTGAGAAAGGCCAGAAGGTTGACGCCGACCTCGTGGTACGGAACCCATCCATGTCTCACTTAGTGCATAACGATGTCTGACTCTGGGTTGCCTCTTAGGTGCCCACTTGGGGTGGCCGACGAAATACCGGTTACCTCAACTCGTTCGACTCTACAATCCTTACTCCGGAAGGCAACATCCGCGTCCTTCCATCGCTTCGAGTTCCTCTCAGCAACGGCAAGACGAACGTGTATGCTGCCGGAGACGTCATCGACTGGGACGAACAGAAGCAGCTGGCCAAGGTTCCTGGTCATGCTGGCGTCGTGGTAGCCAACATATTGGCTTCAATCCAAGGAAAATCCGCCTCGAAGACATACAAGGGACCCCCGATGGGTGAGTCGTATTCCTTAGAAGTAGTGAATGGGCAATTGACTCATAACAAAAATTGCAGAGGTGATATTATTGCCGGCAGGTCCTACAAAGGGCGCGGCGTATTTCGGGGTTCTTTGGGGTCTTACGTTTGGCGACTGGGTTACGTCGTTGATCAAGAGCAAGACTCTCTTGGTTTGGCTGGCCCAACAGACCACGAGGTACAACTAGGACCGATAGTGCAGCCCGAATGTGGTATCGGGATCTAATTTTCTCTAATATGATAGACGTTCCACCCAAGCCGAGTTCCGTGTCGCGTTGTTTCGAGTAGAATTTGAACGGCGATCTTTGATGTTGTCACCTGAGGAGAGTTAGACTCCGTCGCGTCGACCTTTCGATCTGAACTGAGCTCTCCCCCAATACCGTTCTCGGTTCGGTCCGCGCCTTTGGGTTCACCCAGCACGCCCAAGTCACCTCCAAGATGAGCAGCGGTTACGGATCTCCCGCGCCATCGGCGCGTCCAGTACGGAGCAGTACTCGAAAACAAAAGCTTCCTCCGGGCACACCAACCCCGGCAGCAGCCCCTTCTCCAAACATTGCAGTCTCAACGCCTCAAGCAACGAACTATTTCCCTCAACAGTTTTATGGGGCGAACCAGGCTGGGTTCTCTGGCACGCCAGGATCATATCAACCGCCAGCTAGTGGCGCGTCGGCACCGATCGCAGCTCTCAACCTTTCAAGCAGCGCAGGGCCAACGTCAGCCGTCCCCCCCATCCCAACCTTCCATCAAGCCCGAGTATCGTCGTATGCATCCCGGATGCGGACGGGAGCGACGTTGCTCATGCAACCGATTCTCTCAGCAACGGGTACCGGGACAAACACCGCCCTTAGTGCAGCCTTGACCACAACTGGGAGGACTGGACGAGCAAGAGCAGCGGTGAATTACGCTGATGCCGCGTCTGCAGATGAGTTTGAAGATGATAGCGATGATGAGGACTTTAGTCAGAACAAGAAGGAGGCGGCGGCGAAGAGGGCGGCAAAGGCAGCCGCAGGTGCTGCTGGCTCTCTACTTGGCGGACCGGGAGCGGGAGGCAGTACGGAGCTGGACCAGAGTTACCTTGGCAAGAAACCTCCTGAGAAGTTCATCTCAAGTCGCATCGCCCAACCAGCGAAACATCAATACTAGTACGACCTTTCCCATTGTCAAAGGGTCGGTTTTTCATTGACTTTCTTTCAATCAGCCTCCGCGACGCGATGGAGAAGGCAGCGGAGAGGTCTGAGCTCCTCGTCCCCATTCGTGTAGAAGTTGATACCGAGACACATCGGATCCGAGACTGCTTCACTTGGAATTTGAATGGTAAGGTTCTTTGTCTTCTACGGCCCTCAGTCTAACACGTATCTCCCGCGCAGAGGACTTGATAACGCCCCAAGCATTTGCAACGACTTTCTGCAACGATCTTGATTTGCCACTGTCTCACGTAGACAATATCGTGACGATGATACGAGCTCAGTTGGAAGAGCACAGCGGGGTTGTAACAATGGATGTTGGCCCTGTAGAAGATGAGAATGCGGAAGACCCGGATTGCCGGGTTATTTTAAGGGTGAGTGGGACGGCCGGGCCCACTTGGGCATGTGCTTATCAACGTTGGTCCTTCTTTTCGCCCAGTTGGACGTCCAATTGGACAACTATCATCTTGTCGATCATATCGAATGGGACCTATGTTCTAACCCAGCGCTTCCCGAAACTACTCCAGAAGCGTTTGCAAAACAACTCTGTCGAGACCTTGGATTACGCGGAGAGTCCGTATCGATCATCGCCCACGCGTTACATGAGGAGATTATCAAACACAAGAAGGACGCTATTGAGTGGGGAATTTTGGGCGGTGGAGGTGGGGCTGTGCCAGAGGATGGTGGGTATAGGAGGAATCAACGGGGACCGAGAAGGTTGAGGGGCGTATGGAGGGATTGGATGGAGTTTAAGGACTATGGTCCTAGGATGGAAATTCTTACGCCTGAGGAGTTAGAGAAGAAAGAAATGGAGAGGGAGAGGGCGTCTAGGTACGAGCTTTATCATGCCCGAGAGATGGGAAGTCGAGCTAACGAGGGTTTGATTCTAGGCGAATGCGGCGTGAGACGAGCAAGTTCCAACGAAATACCGGTGGAGGCAGTTATCGTGACAATAGACCTCCGAGGCCTTCGCGACTTCGGTGAACAATATTTAACGGTCTTGGTGTAATGTATACTTCTACAATTCTACTCGGACGTCCCTTTAGACGTTAGTGATCACGAATACCTAGTCAAAGAAAAAGGTTTCCACAATGGTACAAGTGCCTCTGGCCTATAGATCTTCGTTTGACTAGGTCCTGCTCTAGATGCTTTGTTCAAAGCAATCCACAGGCTCCCCCTCCATCCAAATTCCGCCCCATGGGTTGGGCCTCTTGAGCCTAAAGAAGTCCGGCAAGCAATCCCAAAACTCAGTCCTAGCACATCCTACGATTTTTCCAGCCTGAACTCGACATCCAGAACAAAGGTTTTCGTCGTAGAGAACGACATGCCTCAATACTTGCAGGACTTCCATCACGTCCAACCCATCTTGAGCCAAGATTTTGCGAGTCTGTACCCCGATGACCTCGTCCCAATAATTCTTCCACCCTCCTTGAGAAGAAAGAACGCAGCTGCTCGGATCATCAGCACCACAATTGGTGGCGTGGATGCTTTGCCAGCCATACTGCCTGAAGTTGACGAACCACGCACGGATTTCTGCTTTCCCGATCATAAGGGTGTCCCAATCGGCCGGAGTCAAAACAGACCGTGTGGCGTATCGACCCCCTCCCATCCAATACCCGTGTGCGCGCTTCCGGCCCTCGATACACGACCTGGGACGATGTGGGTCGTTGAGAGAAGACAGGCGGGAGAGGTGGTAGAATGCTGCGGGTAAGATTTCTAGGATGTTCTCCTGTCTTGCGAAGCGGATAACGCGACATGGCTCGACAAGAAGGTCCTCAGGGCCAAGTCGGCTTCCCCCATCCTGGGATCCGTCACGTACTTGAGCGTTCCAGCGTGTGATCGCTACAACTTGGAGATCGTTTTTGTCCCACTCTTCCAAGGTAGTTGGCCAGTCGCTTCGAATGCGGAACATGGCAGCGGGCGCGAGGCGGAGCAACAAATACTTTCGCGAAAGGCGGATGATAGATGACATCATGTTGAATGTTGATTGTCGGAGGGGTAAGTAGTGTAGGACACTTCCAACAGGAACGGGCTGTTAGGTGGTCAAATTCGAAGAAAGATATAGCGAAGAAACACGTACTCGCTGTTATAGATATGATTGATGAAATTGTGAATGTCGATTGGATCGTCGTGCATATAGATAATCGGTAGCCCATCGATGGTGTCTTGGTTCGAAGGTTGCGGGATTGAAAACATGTCTGCAAAGAATTCCGAGGCTCGTCTAAGAACGGATTTGTGGACTTTGAATAGAGTGGCTTGGGAGGGCTTCTCAGGATTATTCTTCTCCTCCCTCTCCTTGCGTCGATCTCGGCTTGTCTGGGAATGGAAATCCTCGTCGTCGTCGGAAGTACTGGCTCCCCCAGACTCCGAGTGGTTCGAGCGGATATCGGTATCGACGAGAAGTTGCTTTTCATACAAGCATCTTCCGGTGACGGATAGAACGACATCCGCATCTGGAAATTTGAAATCAGGGTGTACGACGACAGAATTGAGACCCTTCAATGCATGCGGGATGTTGGATAATTCTGTCATCGCGAAGAGACTGCCTGGAGAGAGCTCTGCTAAGGGGATAGGGGATGGAGTAGAATGAAGGGTACAGGGAGGTTTGCTCTATTTAAATCGAGCCCATCTTCTAGGAGACGCCCGGGCCGGACTACAATGGAGTGACGCAAACTGAATCCGTTGAACGCAAGACTATCTGGATAAGCCTTTGCAAAAGACCCTAGATATCTGACACCTGCCAGTGTAGAGCCCGCTGGTCCAGGGGGATGGCGGGCTGGGACGTATATACACTGCTGTTCATGGAGGATGGATAAATGAGATGCTCTCCGATAATCAGCTTCGCAACAGGACACTTACAGATAGAGATAGAGCCTTCTAATACTCCTTTCAAATTTAAACCTGACAGAACATGACTTTCGTTCATGATTTTAGGACTCTACGTGCCGAATCCATCCATTGGCCCCTCTCAGCCAAGGTTCGTTTGGAAACAAAACAATTTCCTCGAGAGGTAGTCCGGAAGACTTCAATCGGCCAACTAGTCTCGTCTCCAACTCTAGGTCCCGAATGCTATCCACGAGCCGGTCGATGAGGGATATAACTCGAAGCGTTTTTAGATTGAATAACAAGGCAATTACTTGATCAACGTCCTAATGAAAGGCTTACATTAGTATGCGACGTGGAAGGGAATCGATGAATCAAAGAGATTGAGCACACATACGCAATGCTCTACTGTCAACTTCAGCTCTTGTAAGTGCGGAAAGGCAATAATAATGTTGGATACCACCCAGCATGGGATGCTGAAAGGGAAGACTGGGATGAAGGCGAGCTTCTTGATAACGCCTTTGCTCGATTGCATCAGATTTAACAGCTCGTTCCAGGACATAGGTGGTTGAGTCGGGATTGCCCAACTGTTACTCCAGTCTGCATCAAGTTCCAGTTCATCTACGTGATTTCCGGGTAGTAGTCGATGAAGGTGATGTAATTGGCAGCTCAGCCTTCGAAGGAGAGGTAAAGAGGGACGAGTAATTTGCAGGTCAAAGGACAAATGTGGCCTGAATTGAAGCGCCTCCAAGTTCTTTGATCCCTTTAAAACAGCTTCAAGGTGATTGATAAGTCGAAGGGGATTCCGCTACCTGGTAGTATCGAAAAGTGACGAAGGTGGGGGAGCTGAGAGAGGTAGTGGGCGGTATCAGGGTCCTGTCGCCATGCGAGTTGGAGGATGAGGTGAGTCAGCGAAGGAACGACCAAGGAAGCGGTCCATTCTTCGGATTCTGCGCCGCATTGGAATGGATTGAAGTGACAAGTGACAGATCGTTTTCATCTTCGAATTTTGAGAGAGAGGGAATTCGATCGCCTCGGGTCGGGTTTGCATCGCACATCGATAGGTCAGTAGGTGCACCAAGTTGCATCGCTGGATGGTTCCTATTAATTCGATCTTAAACCTGACCTGGTACAGGTGAAGACGCTCGAGGAGAGGAATCGACTTCAAGATCCATGACAAAGTCGCCGACCATTCTGGATGGAATCTTGATATCCTTTGCCGCTCGTTATCTTTTGGTAGATTTGGGCAAACCGCCAACTCTCGTACGAAGGAAAGGATCCTATAGAATGTTCGATCCTCTGGGGCCTTCGAATCGTGGTATAATATTTCGATGCTGTTGAAACGAAGGCGAATGCTTTGGAACACTTTTGACTCGAGCATGATCCGGAAGCGGCGGGAGATGCAGGATAAGTGAGTTAGACTTGGGGAGTACATGATACGTCTGTTGTCCCAGTCTGGCCATGAGAAATCCAACGGATCGAAGCCTCTAGGAAGCGGGTTGTCGAGTGCTCGGAGTTTCTGGCTGATCAAGAGCCAGACTTCCGGTGGGACCGAACCTGCCATGGTTGTGAATGATATGGGTGAGCCGGTAACTGAGGTTGAATTGGAACGATCTTGATACTGATGGGGTTTTGAGATAATTCGTATTTTATGGCTGATACGTGTAAGTGCGAGGCAATGAAGCTGGTGGCGTACTACCGTTTCAAGGTCGAACGGACCTAAGCCGGCGTAACGGTCGTTCGGGCAGACCCCAATCGCTACCACCTGTTGCACCCGGTCCGTAGTGAATGGAGTTTACGTTCATACGTCAGCACAAGCTTCGAGGCAGATGAAACGTCAATGCATTGTCGATAT
This sequence comes from Tulasnella calospora MUT 4182, assembly GCA_000827465.1. Classification (NCBI taxonomy): domain Eukaryota; kingdom Fungi; phylum Basidiomycota; class Agaricomycetes; order Cantharellales; family Tulasnellaceae; genus Tulasnella; species Tulasnella calospora. The sequence continues at coordinate 59,809 of KN822990.1, read as the reverse complement.
TTTCACCTGGGCGCTTGTGGGCTGACACAGTGCATGCTCGGTCACGACACACCCAATACGTCACCTGACGCGTGTTTCGGGCGGGTCTTCGCCAAACCGAGCTTCAAGAAGATTGTGCATCAGACTCGCTGTCGTATTTACTAGCTTACGTTCAACTCTCACCACAAACCACTTTCACCCTTCTACCTCTGAGCAATGTCATCCCTTCAATACTCACCAGCAACCTTCAAACCTATTCTCGAGCATCTCATAACCAGCCCAAAGACGTTTACCCAAGAAGAAGCACGATTGGCTTTTCACCACTTGGGCCAAGATGACTTCTCCGGAGCCACTCCAGTTCAAGTTGGAGCCTTCTTGATGGCTTTGAAATATTCAAACAAGGCCCACTCTCCCGAGATCATTGCCAGTGCGGCGGATGTGATGAGATCTTATGCAGCCAAGACCGAAGTGCAGAGGGACGATGGTGGACAGGAGCCCTTTGTGGTGGACATCGTAGGGACCGGAGGGGATGAATGGAATACGTTCAATGTTTCGACGGCCGCGGCGATTGTAGCTGCTGGAGCTGGTGCGAAAGTCTGCAAGGTACATACATACGTCTTCCGCGGTTCCTCCGGGATAACGCTGCTTCATGCTTGCTTTCGCTTCTGATATCATTCTCTTTGTTCAGCACGGAAGCTCTGCCACGGTTTCGACGTCGGGCTCATCAGACCTTTTGTCAGCCCTGGGATGCCCGCTGCTTGCGCCTACGCCCAGCGTTATTCCATCCTCCCTTCCCTTCACCTTCCTCCACGCCGCAGCCACACAGCCATCCATCTCTCGACTCGAGCACGTACGCAAATCGCTGCCCTTCCGCACCATTTTCAACGTCCTCGGCCCACTTCTCAACCCGACGAACCCACGGGGGATGGTCTTGGGCGTATACGCCAAAGAGCTCGGTCCCGTATTCGCCCACGCATTGAAAGAGTCCGGCAAAGTCGAGCGGGCTTTGATCGTGTGTGGGCAGGAGGGCTTGGACGAGATCAGCATCGCCGGAAGCACTTGGGTTTGGGAGCTGAACGGTGTCGACGGGAGTGTCACCGAATCGACCATCCACCCAGTTCTATTTGGCATCGAAGCAAGGCCACTGGAAACGGTAGTCGGGTCGACGCCGGACGCCAACGCCAAAATTCTGATGCACCTCTTGAGCTCCGGTAAAGAGCCCCTTCCACCTCGCGATGAGCTCCCATCGTCTTTTTCTATCGATGCAGTGCGAGATTATGTTCTTATAAACGCAGCTGCACTGCTTAAGGTTGCAGGACTGGCGACAGATTGGAAGGATGGTGTACGGTTGGCTCGGGAAAGTATTGACAGCGGGAAGGCGCTCAACGCCTTGACGATGTTCAGAACCTGGGGACGAAACCAGGCTGCCTAAGAGGTGTATTATAGGAATTTGTACCCGTAGAGATTTAGGCGTGCTATGGCGCTCTATGATATCCGTGTTGTAAGGTAGATGGGAACCCAAATTTCCAGAGGATCTCAAACGAAGCATCAGAACAAACAAGATTTAAGTGACGATTTTGGATACTAAGTTAAAAACGTGTTACAGAACAGAGTTTCATACATTGTGTGACGAATCTAGCGGTTTATTAGTTCAGCGGCCACTCGGCCACTCGGCTCAACTTGGGATATCCCGTACTGGGCGGGTTGGAAAACTTGGTCTCGACAAAGACCTTCTCAACTCCGGGAGGACGCTTGTCGAACGCGTGATACAATTCTGCAAAGTCCTCTAGGGGAACGCGGTGGGTGACCACGCTACAGTCCCCAAGTCGTTAACACAAGGCTAAGGGCAGGAAGAGGGCGCGGAAACTCACAAGGACGTGTCGAACCTGCCAGTCATGAGATAATCTTTGAGAATTTCCTCCCAGTAGAGATGGACGGGTGCTTGGCCGTTTCCAATGACACGGATGCCACGTTCCATGATGGCGCCAACGTTGACGCCGTTGGCGAAACCAGCGTAGGCTGCGATAATCCCGACGCGACCCATCTTTTTCACAGTCATGAGGCACTCGTTGATCGTCTCAGGTACGTCGGTTTCGAGCATCATGAGTTTCTGGGCTTTATGGATGAGAGACTTTGGTTCGTGGAAAGTACCTAACGGAACCAAGGGGAAAAAAAGTATCAAATTCAGCAAATGGTGCGGGAAAAGCGAGGGGTATTTTCGAGAACGTACCGCAATCTAAAGCGCAATCCAAACCCTCAGGAACCATCTTATGGAGCTTCTTCACCACGTCCTTGTCCTCGGCGAAGTTGATGACCTCGATGCCAAACCTCTCTTTAGCCAACTGGAGGCGGCTGGGAACTTGGTCGATGCCGATGATGCGTTTGGCGCCTTTCAGCTGGCACCATCGAGCGGTGCAGAGACCGATTGGCCCAAGGCCCCAGATGCCGACGGTGTCGCCTTCCTTCACGCCGGTGTCGACGACACAATGGTAGGATGTTGGAAGGATGTCAGACAGGTAGAGACCGGCTTCGTCGGGGACGCTGTTGGGTAATGGAAGGCAGTTGATTTCGCCGAAGGGTACCTAGAAAATGAAGATTTCCGGTCAATCGGGTTCTTATTTTTGGTGGACTTGGACACGAAAATCCTCACCCTAACATATTCGGCTTGTCCGCCAGGGAAGCCTCCAGTAAAGTGAGAGTACCCAAAGAATCCGGCGTCACGCTGACCATACATCGTTTCTTGGAGCCTAACCGGGCGGAGAAAAGAAGAAGATGGTTGAAGGAGAATCCAAGAGACTCAGGACCGACTTACACAGAATCATTGGTCCGGTCGCAGAATGAAGATAGTTTGCGCTTGCAGTAAGAGCATTTACCGCAGGCGATTTGGAATGAGGTGACAACACGGTCACCGGGTTTGAGCTTCGTGACGCCCTTACCAATGCGGTCGACGACACCCATGAACTAAACGTGCCCCAAATCCCGAATCAGCAATCCGCTTTTGTCGCCCGTTAAGGAAGAAGCTCGCACCTCATGGCCGAGGATATCGCCTTTCTGCATTGCCAGGATTTCGCCGTGGTCTGCCGCCGATGTGAATTTAGTCCCAAGATCTCAATGAATGACGGAGGCCGCCACACGTACACAAATGCAAATCCGAGCCACAGATGGTGGTGCCGGTGACCTTCAGGACGACGTCACCGTCTTCGATAACGTCCGGAATTGGGGCGTCAATGACGCGAACGTCCTTAGCACCGAACCAGGCAAGGGCCTTCATAGTCCCTCCTTCGGCACGGGCTTTGATGGCGCCGTGAACTACGGCATCCGGGTGAGGGCCGGTGTACTATTTGATGTTGATTTGGTCATTAAGTGCTCTCCCTCTCGTCGACGTTACTTACAGCTTGGAATGCGTTAGCGGCTGTTTGCATGTTGATAATAGAGCAGGAGGGGTGCAGAGGGAAGATGTGCAGTTGATCGACTAGGACTGAGCGTCCTTCATCCCGAATATTTCAAGTCCGGACTGGAAGCTCCAACGATTGGCGAGGGTGGAGAAGGGATCGACCAACGGAGTGTAGACATCATGGGTGATGTCACTTAATTAAAAACAGCCGGTTCAGGGATGATCATCGCGACGTATTGACCGCGCGTAATTGCTATAGCCGCGATCGAGGTGTCGGGGAAGTCCAAGTTCTGGAACGGGGCGGGAGTTATGACCTAAAATCCAGCCGACAGATGGGCGCCCACATTTGCGGCTGAACTCGGAATTCGATTTGCGTTCGTTGCGATCCAACCTCTCCGGATATGCCAGAGGACGTGCTATGATTCGAGGCGAGGGAGTACAGGGAGTTTTTTGTGGTATACGGGGAGGATGAAGCTGGAATTTTGACGGGGCCTGGTGGTGCTGAGTCAGCAAGTTCGGGTGAAATGGCCTGTTTTGTGATTCCCATGCGACGATTCTCCCCTCCCCCTCCAGTTCCCGTCCCAAATCATCCATTTCGTGTGCTGATTTGGACCGCAGCCTGGGTTGACTGATATGGCATACCCAGCGTCAGCCTTCAGTCAGCAACCAACTCCTTCATACCTCACCCAGCATCCAGCTGCTCCATCGCTTGCTTTACACCGCCAACAGCCTCGCCAACAACCACAGCAGCAGCACGTCACCCCAGGATCCATCCTCGCCGCAAATCAAGCCGGCCAACAAGCCCAACAGCAACAGCAGCAACAACAACAACAACAGCCTCCGCCTCAGGTACAGCAAGCTCCTCCCACCGGGCTTGCAGTTCCACAACAACCGCAGCAGCAACCGCCTCAACATTCGCCCCCAATCCCTGGGCCATCAGGCGCACCCCAACAAGCACTCCAAGGCCAAGGGATCGATCCAGCTACAAAATTACCGTACGGTGCTGGAGGAGATGACGATGGAGTACGTCTTATTGCCGTCCTCCAGCATCGGAAGAGAGCGGCCTGCTTATCGTGATCCTCGTTCATACACAGTACACACTCGTCTTTGCCAACATAACCGAGTTCCAAGCGTGGCGAGAGAAAGAGGTGGGTTGCTCTGATTCTACCATTTAGGGAAACAATGCCCCCCACTAAAATTGGTTTCTCGGGATTTCTGTAGGAAATCGAGGTGAGGTTTCGGCTTCTCCAGGATTTATTTGGCCGCGTTAGTTGCCGGCCCGGCTAACCGTCACCAAACCCCCCCCCCCCACTCCCAGCAATGCGTCGACTTTGTCAAGGGTGATGTCCATGGCTCCCGAGCTGTTCCTCCGCGGTTTAAAGAACATACAAAGCTTGTGTGTGCTCGTCACGTCCGTAGTGGACGGAAAAAGTACGTCAAAAAACATCCCGAGCGACAACGGAAGCTTCCTTCGAGAAAGGTGAGAACCTCCTCTTGAACAGCAATGTGCGCAATGACGAATTGCAAGCATTTAGCTTGAAGGGATAGGATGTGGTGCCTCCATAAGCTACAAGACCTACTTCGATTCCGAACAAGTTCGCGCATGTTACAACAACAATCATTCGCATGCAGTCGGACCCGAAAACTACCCCTTCACTCGCAGAGGGAGAAAGCAAATGGCAACGGAGCGGGCCTATTCGTCTAAGAAACGCGCCAAGCTTGGCTTGCTCAACTCCCAGCAAGGTTCTAACGGTGTCGCTGACGGAGATATAGACAGCGATGATGACGGTGGAGACGAAGACATGGATATGGGACACCACATGGGCGGACCAGACGAGGAGGAGCAGCAAGTCGAGCACCATCTTGGTGTTGGACTTGGAGCCGCGCCTCCGCAACCGCCGCAGCCTCCTCCCCCTGGTCCCCAGACTCATTACGCTCAGCACCCCCAACAGCTTTACCAACATCACGCTTACGCTCCCCATCCTCACCCTCAGCAACCTCCGCCCCAGCCCCCACCTCCTCAGCAACATCAACAAATGGCCGTACCTCAGCCACCTCCTCCGACTGCCACTCCCAGCTCGACAACCACCACCGCTCCATCCACTCGCCCTGCTCGCACTCCATTCCCACCGAAAAATAAAAATGCCAATTCTGCCCCTCAGCAACCTCCCCCACCTCAACCGCAAGCCGCCCCTCCTCAGACGTTAGCCCTCCCTCAGCAACCCGCCCCCTTGCCTCCCCCTCCCCCTCAGCCGCAGCCGCCACCGCCGCAACCGCAACCTCCGCAAATGAATCTGAATGATCCAGAGCGGTGGAGATGGGAGAGGTTGACGACCATGTTCGAGTCGATAAAGGCTAACTCAAGAACTTTCGATTACCCGCAAGCGAGTCTAGCTGCGCTGGAAGCGACGCTTGTTAGGCTGACTCTGGAGAGTCCTTTGGGGCCCACTGGTAGTGGGTGAAGACTGTTTGATATAGTCTTCAAATGACTGTAAGATCCTGTATTTGTGAGAGTTCGTTCCATGTCATAATTTTCAGTTCTTTTGTATGGGTGATCCTTTCTGTTGATCAGGTTAAGTATTGTAAGCATTGTATGATAGTGCCGGTGTCTTATATACTACCCTTCTTGAAATGCCATCGTCCCCGCTCGAGGGCAGTCTCTCCACCGCGACTTGAGCAACACACCGGCCTTAGACCCCAGAAGGGATCAAACCCGGACTTCATCCGCTTGCTGACGCGATTTGTTTGTTCTCTGTCCATTTGTCTATACCGGCAAGCCTTTGCAATCGTGAAAGTTTCCCGGACTAAACCCCAACGGTCTCATTCATAACCGATTGCATTGATTGAACGAGAAACAATTTAAAATGGAAGACTTGCAGTTTTACTTCAGTCACAGCCTTCTCTCTCCCCTTCCATCACCATGACGAAGACGTCCAGCGATATGACGAGTCCGACGTTCCTCGCGCCCGGCGCTCCCGACGTCGATTCCAGCAAGCTCCGGGGTACCGTAGTACATCCTGACTTCGACTTTGAAGATTCCAACGTTGTTCTCGCGGTCACAGGATCGCCCATTGCTCAAACTCTGGAACTCTACATGGAGCCAACCGAAATCGAGAAAGCGGAAATTGAGAACTCCACCAAAACGCCCGGCGCGGTTACCACATTGTTCAAAGTCCATGTCTTTCAGATAAGTCGTCATTCGGATGTTCTATCAAATATGTTGGGTCGCTCCGAGACAGTCGGAACCCCGACTTGTACTGTGGACGGCTTGCCGGTCATCGAACTTAATGACGACCCGTTGGACATCTTTAATCTCCTAAATCTCGTATACAACAGCGAGTGAGTCCTTAACTTTTAGTCTTGTCTTGTCCCAAGAGCGGCTGGTACTTATGATACCTTCGGTTTATTTACAGCATCCTCCCTGCACTGCCTTTCCGCCAAGAAACGTTCAACACCATGTCGTCCATCCTCCGCCTAGCGCCCAAGTACAACCTAACAAGACTTGCTCCGATTGCCAAGCGCCGTATTCAAGAGGAGTGGCCAAGAGAAATCGATGGATGGGATCGAAACGAGAAGCACCTCAGCGCTATGTGCGAATGGAACGCTCTCGTTCGCCAGACGGATGACGTCGAACAACATCCCGGAGAAGAAGTTGACATCATCGAACCTTGCGCTGCGATACGCTTGGGAACCGATAGCGGAATGCCCGAAATCCTCCCCGCAGCTTTCTACCACTTGTCGAGATTGTCCCCCATCTACGACCGAGTTCACCGAAGTCAGAACGACTTGGTGGGGTATCAGCGCTCGCAATCGTACTGGCTCGATGGTGGGCGGTCAGCCGATCGGGAAATCCTCAGCTCACAAGACTTTGAGAAGTTGTACATCGGGAAGGGAGAGATTCGGAATTGGGTTGAAGACTTTATGGACTTGGGATGGAAGAGCGAACATCTTCTGGATTGCAGTGGAGCAGATTTGGAATGCGCGGCGATGTCTGTCGGTTGGAGAATTTACTGGTCCCGCGAAATCGAGCCCATGATTGTCCAGCTGTTATGCGAGGATGGTATGGACGTCCTAGAATGGTTACGAAGTACGCAGGGTCGCGTTGGTGAAGACGGACAGCTGTGCAGCGGGTGTTGTAGCCAAATAAGAGAGGCTATAGGATTGGCCCGAAAGACGTTTTGGAGGAGCCTACCGAAGTTCTTTGGATTAAAGAGGCCGAAGTTTTGGGGTGGGTTGTGGAAAGAAGAAGCGGTAAACTATGGAACTGAAGTATCGGTCTCTTGGCAAACCGCCATTTGACCGTTTTTTGACTCCTGGGCTCCGGAGAACACCCCTGCCTGCATAGTGGAACTAGTTCTTGGGGTCCTTGAATATCTAAACTTTTTCTCTATTGTAGCCACAATGAATTTGTGGGTTCCCGATCAACGAGTACTTATTAGTAGCGGTGAGCGAGGATGATACAGTAATATGCTACAAGATTAATAGTCAAACGTAGAGTCTTCTAACAATATATGAGGTCCCTGAAAGGACTGTGGCTAAAGAAATAATACGGCTAATACTATAGACGCGTCATAAATAAGGTCCCGGGCGCGGAAAAACAGAGCGGATGGCCTGTGCGATGATGGCGGGGCGAATACCACCGGTGCCTAGAGACCCCAGGCTTTGACAACAAAACTTGCCGCACTTTCCTTTGCTGCCATCTTATTTCCAAAAGCACCGTCACTTATGTAAGTTTCTGAGCATCCATTGACTGCGAGGGGAAAGGTCAGAAAAAAGCCCACGATCAGGACGACTTGGAGAACCCAAGGCACCCTACTTCGTACCTGATATGGTGGCGACCCATTTAGCGTCACTGTCGCTGCCTGAATTAATTTCAACAACCTTCCATTTTATTTGGTTCTTCCTGACGTGATCATGAAACTTTTTCCAACTGTAGCTCGGGGGATCTGAGGAACGGTCAGTGAGCTTGCATCTGAGGCTGAATGGACGTGACACACCCGATTCCTGCTGAGAGCTAGAGCCATTTGTGGCATTATTACTAGAGGTTGAATCGTTGGCGGACATGCTGAGTTGTTGGGTAAAGATATTGCCCTCGAAGCCCCTTTCTCCCTCCAGTATATATACCATAAGTCTGTATAACGCCACTAAGAGCAACTCGGTGTGCAAAAAGGTTACCTAGGATGCACCTTGTCATTATCGTGGCGCTTAGAAGGCGGCGCTGGTTGCAGGTGGTCCCACTTCTGGAAGACATCAAAACAAGTTACCTCCGACCCAAAACAGAAATCCAGCCATTCTAGCGAGCCCCTGAAACAGTGCAATACTTTACACTATGTACGTGGATGACGTATTGCACGACTCAGAGGCTGATGTCCTCCATCGGGATGTCGGGTCAATCCAAGTCAAGTTCATGACATTGAACAAGATGTCAGCAAGATGACTCCGGCGAGCGCGGGTTTCCAACTACGAACAAAATGCTCCTCTATACCTGGACGTGTGCGTCGGTTGCTGCCGTAAAGTTTGCGAGTGACACATCGGGTTCGGAAGGGGAGGAGGGACAGGACGCCAAACTCGCAGGGCCGGCGGATGTGCGATATCACAAACAATCGTGAAAGAGAAATTCCACGATAATTAATTTCCGTCAAGACATATATGGATCGATCGTTGAAACAGTTGATCGGGAAGATAGAAGGTGGTCGTTTCTCCACAAGAAACTTGAACATTCTGATAGATCTCCTGTATTTGCCGAAAGCGATGCTAGCTCACATAGTAGTTCGGATCAAATAATCCACCTCCGCTCCAACCCCCTTGTTCCCAGGTGGCAATAGTAAGTAATTTAGTCGGAGACAATCGGCTACCCAGGGCCCTGGATCTCCGAGCTGCGTCAATCGGAGCATTTCAGATCCAGTAAACCTCACTGATGGCTTGGATAAAGTCGATTGGACGATTGTAGTCTTATTCGTGCTTGAGATGATACTAGGATTCGGCCGTGTCCCCTGGTAGCTTAAGGGATTGGTGGATCTAGAGAAAAATAACAGCTGTCAAATCGGTTCGTGCGATGAGACAAGCTGCGTGCGGTGGCCTCTGTAAAGGTTGGATGAATTTTGCTGAAGTTCTCTTTACTACAGGGAAATGCAGAGATGGATAGAGACACGGGTCGGTAATCCTTGGTGTTCATGCATATTATCACGTAGATACTCTCAGGACCATCCTCGCATCTAAAGAGTGGGCGCTAGGCGCAATCTATCCGCATCGGAGTTTTATCATCCGACTATTGGCTGTCGGATGTAGAACTAAATTTGCTCGAGAATGCTCCAGATGTCATCCAAGCCCAAGTCGCTCCAGTACACTATTCGACCACAAACTCCCGATCAACGTGTGTCATTAAAGGCAAGGGTGAGCGAGGAAGGTAGACTAATTAATACATAACTAATCTCTATCTTAATATAATATAGCGACGCCTAATGAGGATTCTTCAGAGGGTACCGGGACTCAAGTTGGGCTCGACCCGGTATGGGTACCAACAATCGACCCCCCAAATGGAGGGAACGGCGCATTGAATAATTGGGGCTGAGTCGCCCAATCGTTCAATACTAGCCTAGTGACGTCCTCCTTGGCGAGCATTTTCGCTCTCTCAGGTCGGGAATTGGTCCAAGATCTATCAAGGACTATAACACAGAACGAAATAAGTGCTATGGTTTACTGGGTTATTACCAGAGAGAGCTCACTCCGGATTGTAACGAGCCATTCAGGGTTAGTATCATCTCCGGTGTTGACTTCCACCTTTTGCATCGGTATCTTTTGAGCTCGACAATAGTTATGGAACTTCTTCCACAAGTTCTCGGGGGCCCCTACAAAACACCCAGTGATCAGTGAAAAATATTAAAGGGTATGACGAGAAGCATGCGGGCTGACCAGTCGAGGTGGATGGTTGGCTCGAGCTGGGGGGACCTTGGCTGCCGAGCTGGGTGGACATCGTTGAGAATGACCATCAATTCCAACAATAATAGAGGTTTTTATAGCTGAGGTCTTCCGTACTGTCCTAGGATTTGTTCTTCCTCGGCGCTCATCCTAGGGGAGCATCTTCAAAGAGCTCCAAGTGGAATGAGCGTCAAACGTGTTAGTACGGTCTCGGAGAATGTCAGACAAGGCAGTATCCAAACTCCGGCTAGAAGCTTCGGCGCGAGTGGGCATCATAAACGCCATCGACGTGGATGACACCGTCCCGCAAATGTGATGCCCCCAGTCTACAAAGGAGACAAAAACATTGTGTGGCTAATATAATTTCAGTTAAACTTTGTTGATCATCGTTTACATCATCGGTTTCACTGCAATCGTCGTTCGAGGGTTGGTCTCAGGGTCTTCCTACAGGTGCTACGTCGCGTACGTGTTGGATAAGACATATCAAGGGAGTATAGGTGCACATTTAAGAGAAAACTTAAAGGGGGGGGGTTAGACTTGGTATGCTGCAGTTTATGCCGAAGATGGGCATGGTTGTTCGAGGTGAGAAGTTCACCCGCCCCTCCAACTGGATATTCCATCCTTGTGCTCCATTCTATACGTAGGTGCTTTAGATCTCAGACTTTACGTTCTACCTCACGACTTTCAGTGTTGGGTCAGTTATGCAGTGATCCGAAGCTGGAAGGCTACATATACTCCACCTCCATGTAATTGCATTTGAATGGAGTCTATTTAGATTCAGGGTTTGGAATAGACGGGCCCTTCAGACTGGCGGCTGAACTCTGGATGCGACCCTCCCCCCCTCCCCCCGATGAGACTCTTGCTCATATGAACACTACCTAGCTGCTACAAGCGCCAAATCAACTGAGTAGTTAATCAATTACCAATGACATAGACGCATACACAGTGAAAATGTATTCAACCGGCTCCTTGAAAGCTTAGAATTTAAAACCCGTTGTCTCGATAAAGAGTGCATGACAAACTTGAAGGCTTGAAGCGCCTTCAAAATGGCAAGGCACACTTCAACTACGCAATATTCTATGAATTATGCCATGTCGTTGATCGTATTGTTGACTAGATCCACCCCAAACCGCGCAATGTGAATTCCGCTGCACTAGCCTTGGACTCCACCTTGGATCCCTTTGGTTCTCCTATAAATCTCCGACCATTAACTAGTTTGAGAGTTAGTTTGCACTAGAACATTTCGTGTTTGAACTTGCCTTCTATACTAGATACCCAAGCTGGTTCCGTGTTACTGCCCGTGTCGTAGCTCACAACATTGTACACGATGTTCTGCGCTCGACAATGGTCATGGAACGTGTTCCACCATAGGGGTCTTCCATCATTTCCAAGCTTGACTGTCACATCACTGTTGAGTTCATCTGCCACAGCAAAGAGTTGAGATGAAATGATGGACCTTCGATCGACCAAGGGACGGAGCTACGCACACATGGGTTGTGAAAGTCTGAACGGCTGGAATTTCCACAATTGTGATACACTAAAGACAAGAATTTTGTGTCTTGGATGCAGTAAGTAGGAAGAGCTGGACCGTGAGCGAGCGACCAGAAGCCTACCGCTCACATCACGACGTCGTTTCAAGGTCATATTTAAGCCAAGAATCACGCCAGAATTTAAACTGAAATAGGTGGATGCTTTCTTTGGGGCCAAACCAGCCGCTTTCAGAAAACCCTTACCCACCTCGCCGTCCCCAGCAACGATGGAGAGGGGGAACCATCCCAATGTTTCACGACAGAAATGGACAACAGAAAGCATCAGAAATGGAGAGGTCGCTAAGGGATTGTGCGGGTGATCCACCAGATGATGCAAGCGAGGCCAAGGCGTTCCATGGTACAAGTGACCCTAGATTGCCGGTATCAGAGCCCCGTGTTAGTTTCTGGAACATCAAATTCGAGCTTTCTAATTATGATTTCTAAAACACCAAAGCCCACGGGGTCAACGGTTGTTACTGATGGGCTTTAAGTTCCGACGTGAGACAAAATATGAAAGGGTCGTAACCCATCGATTCTAAATCAGAAGTTTGGAACATCAACCGACTAATCAAAGAAAGGCCTTCGCTTGTACGTTGTACATATGTGCATATTTTCCGTTCATTGCTAGGAGTTCATCATGAGAGCCCTTCTCCACAGCCTTGCCCTTCTCCATGTAGATGATCTGATCGGCGTACTTGGTGAGGTATCCAAACCGGTGGGTGATAAATAACATCGTCTTGTCTCCCTTGAGACCCCGAAGCCTCTCGAAGAGCGCTGGAAGGAGGGTAATCACCAAATTGTACTCGGGTTATCAGATAAACGGTGCCTACCGAATTCCGCCTTGGGGTCTAATGCCGCTGACGGCTCATCGTACGCCAGGAGCTTTACACGGTCCCCCATCGATCGCATGAACGTTCTTGACAGGGCCATTCTCTGGGTCTGGCCTCCTGAAAATGCCTGTGGTGCCTCCTTCTTCTCCTTCAACATCAAGTCCAGTGCACTTCCCTCAGGCGGAGACCCTGAAGAGATGGAATCTGGCTCTTCGCCCATTATAGTATCGTAACCTGAAGGTAGCTTCTCAATGAACTCGTCTGCTCCCCCAAGCTTCGCCGCTTCCTTGATGGCGTCCAAGTCATTCATTAAGGCCACATTGCCGAAGCCGATGTTTTCTCGAATCTACGTAGAATCAAGAAGGCGTGATGAGAATGAGTTATTTCTCAGAGTCAGAAAGCGCATCGTACCGAGAATTTGAAGTGTAAGTAGTCTTGATGCATGATGGCGCTGGCATCTCGCAGTTCGTTGAGCTTGTATGATTGAATAGGCTTGTCGTCAATTAAAATATCGCCATCTGTTATGTCGTACGTTCGGGTCAAGAGTTTGATGGTACTGCTCTTTCCACATCCGTTCTCTCCGACGATGACGCAGATGGAACCAGCGGGGATGACGAATGATAAACCGTCGATGACGTTATCTTTCGAATCTGATTTTGGATACTTGAAGAACACGTTTCTAATCAGACGACTCTATCAGCTCGACCTACGGCCAGCCATTCAACCGATTTCACCTACCTAAACTCGACCTTCATCGCCTTCCCTTGATTCCCTTCCGGAGGATAGCTCTCCGTCCCGTCTTGAATCTTATTAGCAATATTGTCGACCTCATACAGTGCCTTCACTCTCATAAAAGTCTCGCCGATTGAAGGACCGTCGGACATCAACGACCACATCATGTTGTTCAGGGCTTGCGATGTTTGTTCCATGACCGCGATTGATGCCAGAGGGACGGTTCCAGGACTGGCAACCATTTTGATTGCGAGTAAGAGCTAGTGAATATTGTGATACTAGTTGAGCCATCAGACAACTAAAACAAAGCCTATTACTCACGAGCCCCGAGTCTCCTACAAGATCTCTCGCAAGGTCAAATGGAGAGAAGAGGCGAGTGTCGCCTCCCCAGGGGTAGTCGTCTGTAGTATCCCCGAAATCCTTACGAGCACGGCCATATTCTGAATAAGTTATTAGTACTACTTTCGTCGCATATCGCAAGAGATCAACCTTTCTCGACATAGTCTCCTGTTACGTTTGCCAAAGCTTCCAGCTTCCACTGAGAATCAGTTGCAAAGTTATACAGCGATTCCATCCTCGTATAAGATTCGTTGGTGACGCGAGCATAGAAGACTGTAGACGAAAAGTTTCAGGACCCAAAGATTTTTCTTCACGAGTAGACCCATACCAACAAGCCACTGCCTGAACTGAAAAGAGTTGAAGAATGGACTTAACATGCAAAGGGCGGCAACAGTGCTACCACCGGGTTGCTGAGCCATTGATCCCATCACGTATCCAGATGTCGAGGCCAGCTGAAGGATGGTTCCGAGGATACTGATGAGCTTGTTGAATGCCGCCCACGCTCTGCTGCCTCCATCAGCCCCTGCTGCCTTGAGTTTCGCTTGTACTTCGGTGCTCTCGGATGTCGGGAGATCCATCTTGAGTTGAACAGCGATCAGTTTTTGGTTGTAGTGATATTTGAAGCGGTGCTCGATAATTGGTCTAGCCCATTCCCTGAGAGGCGCCTACTTTAGATTCGAGTACGACCAAGGACTCGGCACACTCACTGAGAGGAAGACACGGCCCATTGGACGACGGTCAAAACAACCTGCAAAACGATTGCTTTGTAAAATGCCGGTTGGTCAACTTTTTTGGTAATCATTGCATTCTCGAGCTGAAGCACATCAAGGTTATTGGGATCTGCCTCAAGAGCGAGAACCATTACTGTACCAGGGACAGAAGCCGGGCGGTCTGGGCAAGTTTCAGTGCAGGCAGAATATTCTGAAGCATATTTGCGACCAGATATGTGGTGCAAAGTAACGAGCCGAGACTCCATAGATCGCGAAGCAGAATACCAATGTACGGAAAAGAGGCACGAAAGCTCTCGAGGTCGCGCCAGATTGAGCTTCCAGGAATGGAGTCGGTCCATATGGGAACGTGCTCCCATACTGTGTATATTCCTTTCTTGTACGAGTGTATGCTCGAGGGGACCTTGAGATTTCCTGTATCGGGGGTTGGCGCGCCCTCGGCGTTCTTTAGTGGAACAGGTTTGAACGTGTTGGGAGCGAAGCCAAGCGTCGCGGCGAGTGTGGCCCATGTCAAAGCCAGGATGGAGGTCATTATGTAGGAGGGGTAAAGAGTAAGGGCAGGATCTGTGGCTTTTATATTGGCGACCGAGGTTCCTGCGGCCCATCGTGAGGCCTTCAGAAGGCGCCTTTTTCGCGGGACCGAAGACCTCATGGCGATGAGACTGATTCATAAGGAACGTGGTTTACGCATCCCAAGTGTGGAAAAGTTTCTTTTTTCGGATCTAGGCTTCCGAGATTGGTCAGTTCGCTTAATTTCTCATAAAGGGCGCTTACTGAAATGGGCGCCATCGATTGTGGTGGTTGCCACTGGTTGGACGCGGACCGCCGTCAAATCAAACTCTACGTTCCCCACGACCTCTTTCTCGCAACGACCTCTATCCAGGTCAATTAAATGGGAAAGAAGGGGAAAAGTCGCTCGCGGACTGTTACGTCAGGCAGCTCACGGCCGTCCGTATCGACCGAAAGTCCATCAGCACATCCTGAGATGGAAATTGACGCCCCGGAACCCTCCAATTTCCAATCCCATGGCACGGATCCTATCAGGGATCGGTTTTCCCTCACTCGTACTCCCCCAGACTCAGTCTGGGATCAGAATATGGAATGGGAAATTAAAGGAATTACGGATCACTACATTCCTCAAACCGGGCCAAAGTGGTATGATCTTCGGTTTGGTCAGCAATACCCATCGGCTAACAGCCATTTTCAGGTACAAGGTACTCACGGGTGATTCGTTGAGTAAGCACTCTTCGTCTGACCATTTACGTACAAGGTTGCATGGGAACATTGGACGCGCGACGACGGCAGCAACACCACGTGGGTTCCCCAACCCGAACTGGTTGACGACAACGACAATGAATTGCAGCTCGTATCGGAGTATAACCAAGCTCGCAGGACGGCTCGGCTCCAAATAGATCCTGATCTTAAAGGAGCCGAAGACCTTATACAGGAGAAAGACATCAACCCATTTCGGTTTCCGGAGGAACAAATAGGATGGCTTTCCCTCAGGACGGTTGAATCAAGGCTTCCAAGGGGCGAGAAGTCCAATGTTGAAGACCTCCAAGACGAGCTATTGAGAATGGAGCGCGAAGCCACGGAAACTCATGAGCTTGCAGAAAAGGTATTCGGGCCTACAAACTCTGTCAAGTGGGAACCCCAGGAAGAAATGGGAGCGAGAGAGGTAAAGCCACTCCAAAGGGATGACGATGGTGGGTCGTTCAAGGATTTAGGTTGTCTCCATGGGAGATTCCCGACCTAATATTTCTTTCGGCATCCTAAGAGTTATCTTACGACTCCCGACCACCGGAAGAGTATGCCCGTGAAATGGAGGCACATCAACGTACAGATCAGCGTCCGCGGCCCTCTTCGCACCCCAATCACCCTGGCCCCGAATCGGTCTCCGAATACGACTCCGACCGAGGTCTTAAACCCAAAAGGACGCCCCCGCTCAGTGGACCCACCCAGGTTAAAATGGACCTCGACTACGATTCCGACTTGGGCCCTCGACCAAGACCGGAACAGTCGTCGCCCGATATCATTGTAATTTCGGATGACAGCTCGGATGGTGCCCAAGACGCAGCTCCACGAGGGAGATTCAAGTCTCTATCCCTACTTGATCCTGAGCCAAGCTTCGAGGACACGCTCCAGACGTATGTAGAAGATGGTGACAGCGATGGTGCTATAGAGCCCGAAATAACTCGTCGAGCTTGTGGAGAAGCCAAATTTTTGGTTCAAGTCGATTGGGACGAGGCGACAACCGCGGTGGGTGCTAGACGTATCGAAATAATTAACGATGATTCCGACGACGACGAAGACTGCCCAGCTCTGCCGATGGGATTCAAATATATAGAACGCGGGTATCAAATGTTCGTACTCTCCTGCTCCCCTCACACACTTTTGGTACTCAACGTGGTTGATTTACATAGTGACAATTCCTCTCGTCGACTCTCTCATCCCTCTCAGGGCTCATCTTCTGGTCTTGGTTGTCATTGTAGCGGAATTTGCGACGTGATGTCACCTGCAAGTTGTGCTTGCCAGTCATATTCCGAGTTCAACGATCGTTATGCCTACGACCGTATGGTGAGATCGTGCCTATTTGCCATTGGGCGTAATTGTTGAACTATACTCCTTCCGGCAGGGGCTTTTTCTCGACAACAATAAAGACGACAACGGGGCCGATGCTGAGGTCTTTGAATGCACCTCCGTACGTCCGTGCTGCCCCGCATCGAGGCACCCTCATAACGTTGATAAACGATCACCATTACTTATTCATTCTAGAATTGCCATTGCGGCCCACGTTGCCCCAATCGAACAAGTCAGCAGCCGCGGGACGTCGTTCTTCAAGTATTCAAGACTCCTGATTGCGGCTGGGCAGTGAAAACTGCAAGCTACTTACCAAAAGGCAAAGTTCTTGGAATGTTTGTCGGGACTCTGATGTAAGTTTCGGGGGGCGCTTCTGCTGCAAAACAAGCGGGTGCGTTCATACGGGGGGACCCCCAATCCATTCCGTAGCTCGCGGGAACGGGCGGAAGCGCTGGAAAAATCTCGCCGGCGCGAATGGGCACACCGAGACGATCCAGCGGTCAGGCGATGTAGCTCGTTCATTTTGGACCGACGTGGGTACATATTCGACCTGGATTGCCGGGAGTTGGAGGGAGAAGGTCAAGCACCTGGTGATCCACCCAGCTCACCGAGCCGACCGAGGGTGAACCGCAAACTGTACTCGATTGACGCTTGGGCGTGCGGTAATTGGACGAGATTCATCAAGTAAGCGGGATTTGGCGCTCTATCCTGCTTGAACGCGACCTGACTAACCCTCAAATAGTCATTCGTGTCAACCAAACATGAAGGTCTACACCGCGTATCATGACCCGTACGATCACGATGTAAGATGAATTCTCATCCCACGTTTCCACGTAACCACGACTCATAACGTTGCGTGTTTTTATTAATTCAGAATCCTCCACCAGGGAAACTAATTTTCGTCACGACCCGCGATATCCGTGTCGGAGAAGAACTTACCATCGACTACGATCCTCGATCCAGCGAAATAGGTCGCGGATCACAAAGAAAAGCGAGGCACAAGGGCAACTTGAACGTGTACGAGATGTCTCGGCGCCAGTTCAAAGCCTCCCAAAGAAGTTCAAGTCGAGGGGAGCTCATCAGCGAATCCGCCACCGGCTCGAGCGCGACTCTTGTAGACGGGTCTGAGCCTGATCGGGTCCCGTGCCATTGTAGCGCGCCGATGTACGTATGTCGGGGGTTCATTAGAATTTAGTGAAATGCATGAAGGCTACATGTACAGTGGGATTCGGGGAAGAAGGAGGTCTGTCAAATTTAAAGCTGTTGTTGGAACCATTTCGTCGTTTGCTGCAGAGCGTCTTCATGCGCTTGCTTAACTTGAGGTATGCCGAGGTTGGGACGGACTGAGAAACCATGTGTTGTACCTGGAGGATAGTACGCCTTTTAAGTTTTTTTTTTCTGGCTTGCAGCAGGGGCAGAACCAGCAAACTGATGAGGAACGAACCTGGGTAGACGTGAGATTCGAAAGCTTGGGTTTCCGATTTAGCACGTAAGATTCCTTCGTACTGTTCTCTGTTGGCCACCGAGAGCCATACATCCTCTGGGGAACGGAACATCACCCGTCAGGAGGGTTTAAGAACGGGTGGTTGTTTCGCACCTTCAGCACAAACCCAGCTAGTCGGAGTCTGGCAAACAAAAGTGTCCTTTTCAGCAAGCTTGAAAATGTTGAAGCGAAAATGGTTGCTTACTCGAATGCGACCCACTTCCCCGCGGGATGTGGGGCCCGGATGAGCGATCACGACCGCGTCGACGAGACCAGTCGTTGCTATGTGGATGGCGGCACAGCCTACAATCAATGAATGAACCCAGTCAGTCATCAAGTTCGGTTTATGCAGCCGAGTGTGAGGGTAAGTATATTGCACCTCCAAGACAGTATCTAGTTGGTTTCGGGTACGTTAGCGAAAGGTTTTATGGATTTTCTGCGATTGACCTCCGACGAAACGCACCCTACCGCACCGATTCGGTCATAGTGTTTTGCCTCCTTTAAAGCTTTAACAAACTGCGTTTCGAATAAGTTACAAACTTGGTCTTCGGCAGGCAGCCACCAGGGGCCTTTTAACATACCGCCTCACCGGTCTTCTTGACGGCGTCAGGTCTGTGAATAATGATTCCAGGCAAGTTTTTGAGCATGATGCGGGCCCAGCTCAGTTTTTGTTTTAAAGAAAGCGTGATCCCAGGCTGGTCCGCCGTAACAGGGGCGAGATCTTCATGGCTCAGAGGTGGTTTTCCTATGAAAAACCGAAAACAGTAAGCGATCGCACGAACCGTGGTGACCAAGGGGGAGGAAAACATATACCGTCAAACATATCAGGAACGTAGACGTCCACATCTAGAGATTGACCGAGGGAGTCTCCGATGAGTTGGGTGTTTGGGATGGTCAGTCCGAAGGCGTCCGTGAAAAGCACGAGCGCTTTCTTGGACGGTTCGCTCTCTGTGCTGCTTGACGACCTGCGGAAGTAGGTCTTGAAGCGCCCAATCGTGATCATCTCTCCGCTCGGCTCTCCTTCAAGCCGGTACCCCTGGGTGCAGTTTTCGCATAGCGGGATCGACATTTTCCGTTTTCGAGTTCCTGGTAATTATAACGTTGAAGAGCGGTGGGCGGATCTGTTTGAGATGTCTCAGAATTGTTCTAACAAAGTTGCTGATTGCCAGGGAGTAGTTTGGACTTGACAAGTGAGCAAAGAGTTGAATAGCTTTCGGTGGTGTTGTTTGATTGTACCTATCCTTGGCATTTGGGCATGTTTGCTGCGCTTTCGGTCCGAGTGAATCCGGTCCCCGGGCGCTTAAAGCACAGGCAGCAGCTGCGAGCTCGAGCCACGAGCTTGATTCCTGTGCATTCTCGTGGTGTTCGAGAGCGAGAGGTCGGCTCAACAGCTTTTCAGGTGAATGAGACGGCACTTTTTTTCATCTGGTCACTCGCTCCGCGAAGGCTTCCTGCGCAGCGATGTAGCCCCACCTGACCACGCACTTGCACGTCTTTTCTCCATCTAGGAGAGCAAAAGCCTTTACGGTTATTCTAAGACCAAAAAGCTGGTCAAATCTGTCGAGAAGAACCTGTTGTCTCCATTTACGTGGTGGACAAATACCCCTCACTTCACTGGATGATGATACAGCGTCGTCAGATTTACAGTAAACGCGTATTACCTATGAGTAGACTTTCCGTTAAACGTGAATGCCCTGCGCAAATGGGGGGTTTGAAATTTCACCTGCCTTCTCCCACACGAGGGTGCTATCTTTAGGTTCTTGAAGTTGTTCGGGGTGCGTGTGAGCCCCCGTTGTCCGGCGTTGGACGCGGACGTAAAGTCAATCAGATGGGCAGGAGCGCCAGATTAGCCAGAGACGTGCAAGAGGCCAATTGGGGATTCACCATTACCAACTTTGGCAGACCCTCGCCATTGAACCTTGAAGCTGGAAACAGGAGCTGCCTGG
Organism: Tulasnella calospora MUT 4182; assembly: GCA_000827465.1. Classification (NCBI taxonomy): domain Eukaryota; kingdom Fungi; phylum Basidiomycota; class Agaricomycetes; order Cantharellales; family Tulasnellaceae; genus Tulasnella; species Tulasnella calospora. The sequence goes on along the minus strand of KN822990.1, from coordinate 39,351 downwards.
GACGGGATTGCTAGGATGAGATCATCCCACTGGACAGGACAATTGCGTTAGGGGTCCTCATTCCGGCCCCTAATCCGGCAGAAGCGAGGTTCTTGGAGGCTTTAGGAGGGCGAGCGAGGTAGCGGCAGGTATAGGCGTGTTTTAAATTTTGCGGCTGATGCTGCAATCTCTTAATGACGCGGGCAGGGCATTCGAGTTTAGATAATCCCGTAAGACAGCGGTTGCAACCACAAGAGCCTAGCTTAGTCAAAGCGGCGTATCCAAACCGATCTGTTACAGATGGGTAGTGTGAAGCTATCGCCGAGGCGTGTGTAGAGCCCGAAGTTACGGACGCCGATGGGAAGGCCTCTCTGGGAAAAGTTGGGATTGGGGATCGCATTATGACATAGAGCTCATGCCCCGGAACACATCAAAGCTAAAAGAGCGTGGGCGTGGCAAGGCTACCGTGCGATAAGTCGGAGATGGATGGCCCGACTACTAATCGATTCTCCAGTGGCTGCGGTTGGCTCTGTCGGGGGGAGCTTTAACAATAGTCAGGTGAAGTGCGGGATTACTGCTGACGCTCCAAAAGGGGTGCAGTGAACTGCCTCAATTTGCGTTGCGGACGACGAGTCGACAAGAATATTCTGTGGCCGCAGTCGTTTTCGCAGTCGTGATAGACCTGAATGAGAAGGTGGAGACTCGCGATGCATTTGCTCGGGAGTTCTTGGAGGGCCCCTGCGCCTTCTGCGGCATTCATGGTGCGTTGGATGCCTTGGCACGTCACCCGAATGCCAGCCTCTACGCGGGACGAGCCGAATCGGAATAGCATGTGCAGTGTGGCGTCTATAGTGCTCGCGCTCCTGACCGGGGAGAGGTCAAAAGGGAGCAGAGTGAAAAAGTTCGGCGTCTTGCGTCCGATCCTGAGCAACACTCGCCGTCCGACTTTCTTCCCCCGCGTCACGTCTTGTCTTTCCCCCCCTTCTTCCCCCGTCGTCACCTCTCCTCGGACGTTGCTCATATACCCCTCTCTCTCGCAGCTGACGATCTGTGGCCCCGTCCGACCACGGCAGTCCTCAGCTGAACATGGCATCCTCGTCTCCCCTTCAGCAGGGGTCAGATCCGCCAATACGCAAACCATCTCCAGACTCGCCCCCAAAGTCAGCTACATCCTCCAAATTCACCACTGGGCCTCCAAGGGGCCTCGGTTCTACCAAGAAGCTCGTCGTAACCGTTCCTCGTGAGTCCTTGCAATGCGGGCCATTTTCGATTGTGAACTAAACTGACCGACACAAAACCTACTTCGAACACGTCCCCTCTCGCGTCTATCGTTATTTTTACTTGGCGCTACCCACTCCCCGGCCTCCGACGCCCGTTGACCGCAAAAAAAACGCCAGCATGGGCCAAGCACGAGCAGCCCGTTCCCGACGAGGACATCTTCCTCAGTCCCATCACCGCGTACACTGCGGCTAATGGCAGCAACCTGCGCAGCACCTCCTCTCATGAACGCATGCCGTCCGACATCGCATCCTTTACGTCATCAGCACCGGAGCAGGCTCCCTCGGGCAATTGGTGGACGTTTACGGTGCCCAGGATGATCAAGCCCGTCATCTCGGAATCCCATGGAGGAGAGGGCAGGGATGGCTCCGTCACTCCAACGTCCACTTCGGGTGATCATGATCTCGAGAAGGCGCCAAGACGCCGGATATCGAAACCACGTCCGGGCCTCAAGCAAATAGGGAGGAACAGGTCATCGTGGATTTTTGGATACGCTCTCCAGACGGTTGGATCGAATAAGGGGAAGGAGAAGCGGCCGGAGGACGTGTTGCAAGAGGAGAATCAGGAT
>KN822990.1:0-23314 GCA_000827465.1 Tulasnella calospora MUT 4182 | reverse complement strand
GCTGCTGTGGCATATCCTGCAGCTGGTACGATGGTAGTAGAAGCTTGAGATAATTTAGTAGATAATAAGGGAGTTGGCAGAGCTGAGGAGAAGATTGAGCGTCCGAGGATTGAGAACATGGTTGGCCGACGCGACTGGTATGAAGGGTGTTTTGTTTTGAAAACCCGAAAAATGCGTGGCTGAGCAAACATAGACAATCCGTCCAAAGTTTGGCCATTTCACTTCCTTCCTCCCATCAACATGAATACCGCCTCCTTTAGAACGCTCATTCGCTCAAGAGCGGTAGCAGGAGTAAGGCTTGAATTTCCATGGTAGCAGTTTAGGTCACTGACGATCTTTTCTACCAGCCCAGCCACGCTCGCTCGTTTGCTTCATCTTCAAGAATCTATGCAGCTTCCAAAGGCAAACAGGCTAAGGGAGGGAAAAAGGAGGTAGATACGGAATCCATGGCAATTCAAGATGCAGCGGCGGTGTTGAAAGTACGTCAAACCTTCCCATGTATCCGGCAACCATACTGAAATTCCAAAAATATGTTAGGCCATCGAAGTTGCTTCACCATCGTCTGCGTATGAAATCACCATCACCACCAAGTTCACTAGAGGCCAAGCAGTACCTAGGGGCAAGATATCACTTCCAAAAGATGCGCGGGCAAAAGCGGAGACGGTCCTCGTCTTTGCCTCCGGTAAATCGCTTGCTGCCGCCAAAGATGCTGGCGCTCATTACGTTGGCGGAGAGGAACTTATCCCAGAAGTCTGCTTCTTTTCAATCATCGCCACCTCCTTCAGAGTATTAATCTTCCCCGTGTCTAGATCCTTGAATCCAAGATCCAACCTACGAAGGTCATCTGTACCCCGACGCTACTGCCCATCGTTCAACAGAAGCTCGGCAGGTTCTTAGGCCCCAAGGGACTGATGCCAGCTGAAAAGCGGGGAACTGTTACCATGACTGTTGGGCCTGCTGTTAAACAAGCGCAGGGTACGATGAACTGGAAGAGTGATAGATTCGGTGTGATACGAGCCCCTGTCGCCAGGGTGAGTTAGCGCATCAGTTATTGCTCAGGGGCCTTGCTCACGGTGCAACTGGCATTCAGATAAATTGGACTGCCGATGAGGTCGTGACTAACGTCAAAGCATTTGTGTCTGCGGTGAAACAAGGAACAAGCAGTGATGGTGCAGACGCGGCTATTGGCAAGAAAAAGCGTAAGTTCCTCCCTGCCGCTTCTCTCGGCTGTCGTATGCTGACACCTGGTTGCAGCATCATCCATCCTGCAAGTGTTCTTGAGTTCCAGACAAGGGCCAGGGATCCGACTCCTAGACGCAATGTAGTGGACCCCATGTAGTGCCATATTTTACTCGGGTAGACCTCGCAATTCATTCGCTGGGATCCGACCTGAACATTTTGTCATGTCATCCCCACATCCCCGAAGTTCAGGCTATCGCCCCGTTGCGAGACATCATTCAAGCGCCGAACTTCTGGTTTAAAGAAAAGCCATAACAACCCGAGTGGCAATTAGACTGAGTGTAGCTGCGGCACCTTCCGAGCGATGCGAAGACATGGAATAGCTTTTCGGGCGAGGGAATGTCACGTAGAACAAGTACCTCGACGCCTCAAGCTGCTCCCCTCAAAACCTCACCTTCCTCAGTCCCGAACCGACCGAAACACGTATGCAGGTTATAAGCAGTCGATTTCCAATGGGAGAGTCCTCCTCGCGGGTAACGCAGGCGGGAACGCAGTAAATATGGATACAACAGCAAAGAGACGGCGAATGAATGCAGACCAGTAAGGGGAACTCTGTACAACAAGCAAGAATCGAAATGAGTTGCGCAACAGCGGAGTAGGGACTTGCCCGACGGAAAGGGGAATGATTGTTGCAAGAGCTTTCAGTCAAATCTCATAATGTGGGGTTGGGCTGGTGGCGAATAGCGTTGGGGTTCTTTCTCAAACTTGCATTATGACTCCCGGCATTATTCATTCTAGTTCTTCGTTGCGAGTTTTGGTACTGCACTTTCAGCTCGGCGTACTTCTTCCGGCTCTTCGTAGTTGCGTTTGGCTTCGCTCACGGCATCTTCCGCCGCCCAGATCTCGTGGAACCCGTCCCGCCAGAACCCATCCAGTTCCAAACAAGCTTCGTCCTTTAGAGCGGCTTGTCTGCTGGTGCGTTTGATTACCTCTATTTTCGAATTGAATTCCTCTTCGGCGGACGTCAAGGTGGCGTTAATCTCTCGAGCAGATTTGATATTGTTGCGTGTTCGAGCTTTGTTTGCTCGGCGAAGGCGGCGAGCTCGGTAATGCTCTGGTTGATGGTGAGAATGTTGGAGTACGGATCAGAGGATTGAACATAGGAGGAGATGGAAGGGAAGGTTGATATCGGTGTTAAATGGACGGGCCGTGTTTAGTCCCTACCGCTTTGAGGCTAATAAGGTTATGACAAACCCCGGCTTGTAAGAATATGACAATATACTATCACAAGCTATTCAGAGGGCCCGCTGTGGAAGGAATCCGGTTTTTCTGGTATATACCAAACGGAATATTTTGCTCCACGCGCAGCTTTGGCGTGGTCAATTCAGGCTGTCACCGTTAATGCTGGTCGTAATAGCCTGATTATATATATATATAACTCACCCTCGCCATTAAATCTCACCAGTAAGCTAAGCCAAATACTCTATGTGTTCGTTCTAAACAGAGGACTGAGCAATGCGAATCTACGAAGACCAGTCAAATTACATCCGCGCCGGCATACTGAATTCGGGAAAGTAATTCGTCAAGATTTTTTGCGCCATCTTGTGAAGTTTCGTTCGGTATATATCATTCCTGAATCTTACTACACGGAGGCGCTCGATTCCATCCCCAGCTTTGATCCTGTCTATCGCGCGCTGTCGCCCCTCCCGCGGCGTCTTCACGAGGACTAGGATACCATCGAGCAACACTTCAACTGAGTCGTAGTCTTCCAAAGTCAAAGCCGAGCAGAAGGCTTCGAGAGCACCGCCCTCCAGAAGTGTGTCCAGTATCTCGTATTTGCCTTGCCCGCAGTTGGTAGCTAGGCTGGAGAGAGTCCACGCCGCGTGGTTTCTAGCGCCGGAATCATCTCCTTGGTTCGATAATATTTTGACAAGAGGGGGCACGAGTCCCGATTCCTTCAAGGCCTTGGCATGTCTGAATGTATCGACGACTAAATTTGAAGTGGCGAAACATGCATCCTTGCGATCTTGGCCGTCCGAAGAGGCCATGCAGGTTTTGAAGACGCCTAGAATGCCAGCATTGATAAGGTCTTCCGCACCATCTACGCTGAAAAAGATGATTTGGCTGACGCATAGATGCGCATTGTGCCGGGTCTCAGTCTCTTGGGAAGTGCAGAGCTGCACAAGCCGGGGAATGAGATCCGTTTCACGTGCCACGCCGACTGAGGCCTCGTCCACTAAAATGTTACTGAGGCCTAGGAGGGAAGGTTGGAGCGAACCATCCGTCTCGTCCTGCTGGTATAGAACATATTTGGAGAGAACTAGGATCATCTGCTGGGTCTATGCGAGGATGTGATCAGGGATCTGGCGGGCGGAACAGAAACTACATACCACTTCATATTCCGGAGCGTTTCCTTCGCCCGGATGAATATAGCAGTTTATAGCGTTTGCCGCATAGTATAAGTTACTCTTTGCATACGTTGATGGATCGGCCAAAACATCCAATGGTGGCTTCAGCCCTCCTTCCTGAATTAGCTTTGTGCTCAAGTGGTGAGAAACTGCACCAATGTCCCCCATCGCAATAAAGACGTTATCTCGAATATAATCAGAGTTGGTCGACGAGGCAAGACCGATAAGCTTCGGGATGGCACCCGCTTCAGCAATTGCTGACACTTGCTCTGACGATCCGTACGTCGTCATTACAGCCAGAATACGAATGACTTGGACTTGTAACTCTGCGTCGTCGGGACACATCATTTCAATGATAGTGTGAAGCAAGTCCGAGTCGAATATTGATTGAATTGCAATGGATTCACGGTGATCTGCCAGTTGGCGGAGCTTTGTCGCCGCCTGCAGGTGGGCGTTTCGGATATTTGAACGGAGCCCCTCTATGATCTCCGGCGCAATCTACAGAACCGAAAGCAGTTTTTCATTGTCATGGCATAGGGTGCGATGCGCCTCATGGTGCTCTTACTCGGTAATCATCCGTCATGTATTCGTTTAACACGCTTTCGGCGATCTCCTCCTCTTCGTCGCTGTCGTCTCGGTGGGCATGACTTTCTGCGGCCTCCATTACGATGTCTTCTGTCTTCGCGCTCATGTTTGCGATTGGAAATAGAGTGGTATTTTGTGGTTGGAAGCAAACGTTTGGTGCGTATTACGTGATCTTACCGTGCGAGGAAAGGGTTAAGTCCGACCTCTTATATAATTAGTTCATACTCCTACTTACCATTTTCCTCGATAGCTACGTAAAGTGCTTCAGCCATTACACGTCTTTTAACTTTGTGTGGTGTTGCGCATCCATGAGGAAGCCGTTTGTAATGTCACGTAAGCGGCGGCCGGTCATGGTCCGGTTCCTCCGGTTAGTCCGGCTGCCTCCGAACCTCGCGGGTCTGTCATCACGGCCATGACCAATCTGCTGAACACACTCGGGCGCCTCCGCCGCGTCCGGCGGCACCCTCACAAATGTGTATATTTGGAGTGGAGGAATCGTACATGGAGGAAAACATATATAATGGTTCGGGGAGTTAGTGACGGTGCTTCAGCATCCAACACCCTCCTGAATAACATCGACATCTCCAACAGTCTTCAAGACTCATTAGCTGTTTGCTACTTGATATCTACTCTAACACCGACTCCGCCCAACTACTCCACTTACATAATCTCAAATATCAAGAGTCAGTCCAATGGACTCGAGTCGCAACTCCATCACCCGTACCGTTGTGGACGACCACGCCGATGAGGACTCCTACATCGAGAAAGAACAAACCCGCGGTGAACTTGGCCACCGGATGGCAGAAGATGAAGCCCAAGCACCCACCGGACCTCGGAAGTTTCAACACGGATGTACGTAGTATCGGACCTTTTTCGAGTCGTTGGATCCGATCTGACCTCTTTTCCTCATTCGTTCTATAGTCTGGGACTCCGAAGTCGCCCACCTTCGCAAAATTTACTTCAAAATTCTGGGGATGACCGTGGTTCTCCTCGTCGTTGCAATGTGGCTTTTCTTCTCGATCTACTGGGGGTCCCTCGGTGAGACTGCCCAACATGTGCCCAATCTCAAGGGATACGTGATCAATCGAGACGGTAGTGCCGGAGAGGGTCTATTGGGACAAGCGATTGTCGCTGCCTTCGAAGCGAATTCAAGGGGTGAAGGCGTTCCTGAGAAGCAACATTTGACATGGACCGTCGTGGATTCAAGCTACTTGCCCTCAAACGAAGACGTTGCTTATGCAGTAGTGGAAGAGGAGGTTTGGGCGGCTGTTGTTGGTGGGTGTTTTCCTCCTGTTTCTTACCGAGTCTTCACGTTACTCATAACCGTTTGGTGCCTTTTCAGTGAACTTCGACGCCACTTCCCTCCTGACCTCCGCCCGCTCTTCCGGAAACTCGTCGTACGACCCTCGCGATGCAGTAACCTTCTACTACAACCAAGGTCGGAACGAAATCGCCGCCAACTCGTTCATCGTCCCTTACACCACCGCGCTTCTGCAATCCACTCTGTCGGCCTTCAACGCCAGGACCGACTCTCAGTACTTTGCGGCTTTGGCAAACAGTGCTGATGGGGCCAAACAGGAAGCGATGGTTGCCATTTCTCGAGCTCCTCAGACCGTCAGTCAACCGTTCTCTTATGAAGCCGTGAACTTGAGGCCTTATACCAAGACTGCTTCTCAAGCTGTGTTGCTCGTTGGCCAGATCTATATCAGTGCGTATTTCTCGCTCATTCCTGTGGACGAATAGCAGCTGATAAGTTTGTTTTTTCTTTCTTTAGTCATCTTGTCGTTCGTTATTACCATGACGCACGATTTCGCTCGTGGCATCATCTCGCCCTTCCTTCGCTTTAACTCTTACGCTCGAATGCGCCTGCTTGTGCCATTGGTGATCTACATCCCGCTCAGCTTCTCGTACGCCATGGTCAACTTGCCTTTCAAGATCACTTTCGATGCCAAGTACACCTACGCTGGTGGATTCTTCCTCTTCTGGGTGTTCGTGTACATGGGGATGGCCGCTCTCGGGCTTGCAACCGAAGCGATGATTACTCTGCTCACGCCACGGTTCATTGCTTATTTCCTCATCGCTCTTGTGAGTACTTGATTGTTTCCTTTCGTTTCTCCCGCCCGCCCCTAATTCTTTTCTCTCCGTTTTTAGATCATCTCCAACGTATCGGTCGCTTCGGTCCCAATCGTTCTTCAACCCTCGTTCTACCAATATGGCTATGGGTTCCCCGTGTTCAACCTGGCTCAAGCTGTGCGAACCATCATCTTCAACACCAAAAACCACCTGGGCTTGAACGCCGGTGTGCTTCTCGCCTGGGTGGCGTTGAGCATGATCACTGTTCCACTGTTTACGTGGCTTATGCGCAGAAAAGACGAACAAGCTGAGAAGCAGAAGAATGCGGAGCAGAAAGTGGTTGTATGAAGGTGGTTCTATAGATTCCGATCGCCAGGGGAATTTGGACGTGGTGACCTCGATTCGGGCTCTGGTGATGATAGAAGGTCGGGCATAACTTATATTTTTACTTATTGTATTCCCCAACACTTGCATGTATACTAATCATACTAATTATTCGTACCGTCCATTTAATTCTATGTTGGCAGTCAACCCACCTGCTTTGGCATTTCGCCTCGTTCCATATGACGCAAGCCCTGAATTCGAACTTCGAGTAGAGCACAAGAAACCTAATGTAACAATTACACTAACGTAGTAGCTGTTGAGGTCCTCCGAGTTGTGCGGGGACGATAGTGACTTGGGTAGCCTGCTTCTGGTCAGGGGGCACGTACAAATGATCAACGATCGACTGAATTGTCGGACGCCACGACGGGTTGGTCGTTCTGCCGAAAGTGTCCACCACAAAAGTATTACGGAACCGTATCCGAGCTTGGGTGGAAGGAAGTTCGTTGGGTGTCGCCAGAGAGGTTTAGAAGGCGAGACATTGTCGGCATCGTTAGTCGGGCGAAAATACGCAACGGTGGTATTCCGTGAGCTCATACTTTTCACCGACGTAAGGGTAAAAATAAGCCAAGAATAAGGTTTTAATGTGGAACTGAAGGGAAATGGTGTTTGGAACGAGTTTCTGTATCAAAGCACGGTGCTGTGTAGCAATGCTTCGGGGCGTAGAAGGACTTGGGGGACGACGAAGGGGACTGAAGGAGGTTGACTAAACCAAGCCAATGGTCCAAGTCCTGATTATCGTCGCCATGGATCTGAGCAGTTGGGTCATCGTTGGTGCGAAAGTTCTCGGTGCACCTGCGGAATGATCCCTTCCCCAAGCATGGTCAACCTCACCTGCATCTTACTCGTCCTCTCTCCACCACCTCGCGGCTCCTATGCTTATGGGGAGATGGATATGAGTTCAAACTAATCTATCGTTTTGTTTACTCTTGCTGTGAGAAATACTTCCGTGGATGCGCCCATTCGACGTCACTGACGTTCCAGGCATCGACGGGAGTAAAGGGCACAACGCCCAACTCCGCAATCCCCCGTGTGAGCCCTCTGACTACTTAAACCACCATTCTCTCCTCTTTTCCTCCTCCTAGAACTTGCTCTCTTCCATCACCTCCCCTCTCGCTCTTGCGTCTACCTTCGTCGAGATCGCTTGTTCACCTCTCCCACGCCATGTTTGGCAAGCCCCTGTTTACGCGCGCTGCTGCCGCCTCCTCACCCGCGCCTCAATTTCAACTTGGACCGCATACGCAAACCGCGTCCAAGAAACCTTCATCGGTCTTCAAGAAGCTCCTTCACGTCAAGAATGTGTTCCCTCGCTTCTCTTCTGCTAAAAAGGTGACTCGGATGCCTTCGTACTGACACCTGGCAGGACGCTGACGCCATCGACGTTAGGATGCCAACTCTCAAGGCACCTCTCGACGCCGCCAACGCGTGCTAACACCTCAACCCTCTCATGAGGTCCGTTATGCTGCGTCGAGCTTCATTAAGGACCCTCATCCCTGACTGACGAACATCGCACGTATAGGGTCTCGCTGCTTTAGCTGAGGATGGTGTTGGATTCGAACGACCTTACCAGGCTCACCTCCACTCGCTTGGCGAACCAACTCGATCGCCTGCCTCGCTCAATCTACCGCCTCGCTCAATCTACCGCCTCGCTTCCAAACTGGATCGCAAAGCTCGAGCTCTTCTTCCGCTCGTCGCTCAAATTTCTCGGCCAACGCCTCTCCGCTGCTCGCTCCTCCCCAGTCGGTCGTTACGGCTCCGGCTACAACCTTCGCTCGCCCTCGCTCGTCTTCCCACCGCTCGTCGCATTTTTCTGTTTCCCGCTCATCGACTTCGCCCAACCCCTCTCTTCTGGCTCCACCCCAATCCCTTGCTACATCTCCGGCGACAACCTTCGCCCCCGCCCTCTCATCTTTCCAACCCTCCACGCAGTCGGCTACCCCTCGCTCCAAATTCTCGCCAAAGGTGTCTTCGCCGCTCGCCACACCTCAATCCGTCGCTACGACTCCCGTGACAACCTTTGCTCCTACTCGTTCGCGTTCCCGACCCTCGGCACCGCCCACTACTCCTCACTCAACCGGCTCGCCCAACGCCTCACTATTGCTCGCACCACCTCAATCCTTCTTTGCGACGCCCGCAACGCAGCCTTCTTCTACTCTCTCCACTTTCCAATGCTCCAAGCCAAGCAGCAAGGTCTCCCCTGCAAATCAGCTTATCGCCGAGCTCCAGGACACCATCGCCTTCCTGGACCGCCAGCATAACGACTGCGTACGAAGCGTCCAGTCGATGATCCAGGGCTACATCTTCCCTCACACCACGTCCATTGTCAACGAAACTGCGTCGGCCAAGAAGGAACTCGAGGAGGTCAACAAGAAAATCGCTGCCGCGGACAAGGAGTGCTCGAAGCTCGAGGCACTATGGCACGAAGAATGCGACAACCTAGTGGAAGCGGAAGAGGCATTGAAAAAGGCCAAGTGGCATCTCGAAGGGGTCGACGAGGAGCAGGCCGCGCTTCAAGCTGAAGTCCACCATCTGCAAGCAGGACAACCTGTCAACGGCGTCTGGAAGGAGCGTGTCAGCGATGTTTCTCAACGCGATTCGACGTCATCCCAACCCGCTGCGGAGAAAGGGGAGGCAGAACGTGGCGCATCTTTCGCGGCACCCGAGTCGTCCCACCGGGAGAAGAAGGCCGTTAAAAGTTGGGATTCCCAATTGGAGTCTCAGATCGCACTGGCCCAATATTCCGTACCCCGGCCTGCCCAAGCTGTCCAAGCTGCCACGAAGTCGGAGCAAGAAGATAGTCGTTCGGAGAGCGATGGCGGGAAAGCGCAAAGCGCAAACTTGGCGGCACTCAACCCAGCCCAGTGGATGAATCAAGCCCGTGGTGCTCGTGCGGGTACTGCTCAACAACCTGTCACAGCGTCTAACGAGTCTGGAGGGCAAACCACCGATCCCCGGCTCCACGCTGCCATTCAAGCCTACTACAACGGCACGCCGTTGCCCCGGGCTCAGCTCGCTCCAGATTCTCCGGTCTCCGCTCCGAAATATAACGCTCGCTCAAGCAAAGACGCGTAACAGCGTGGCTGCTTCACTTCTCGACCTCGATCACCGTATCGCTTCAACATGCGCCTCGGCTCATCACCCTCGTCATCATCCTCGCCCCAAACGCTCTTCTTGGTCGTTTGGTTCGGCTGTATTCTTCCTTTGCTCTTGACTGCTTCCTTGCTTATTGTTCTTTGCCCCGCGACGTGCTTTCCGCGGCTGTATCCGATTTTATTGTCTTCCCGGATGTTGTGTCACGACCTTGTCCATATTGTCTGCTGCGCTTTTGCTAGATGTCCTGTTTGTTGCCTTGTACATGATGCGTGTTGTTATTCATTGGGATTTCCCTGGGACTGATGCGCGAGAGATGTTACCCGTGGACCACCCTTGACCCCGAGGTGAACTTCGAATTTGACCTACGCTCGATCTCAAGGTCTTTCGAGGTCTTTCAGCAAGACTTTGGATCAGAGACGGCAACACTGTTGAAATCCCGATCCACTTGTCTTTAACCCAAACAAGCAAGATCTGTTTTCCTCTGATGCAAAAATCATGTCATTACTGGAAGCTTACTTCTTCATCTTGACCTCACCCTTGGCGAGCCAGATTAGCCTCACGGTAGATAGTATTCCTCAAAGGTTTCTACCTATCCTCTAGCGACCCTTCATAAATTCAGATAGCTAGTATCTTGAGTACCCATTGGTTGGAAGCACTGAGTGATGGACTCGAGCTAACGGCTACGGCTCTCTCAGAGAGCACGGTCCTCGATTAACCTAATTTCCTCTTGTGCGATATCAGCCTCATCACCTAAGGCCGGGTCCATAATATTCATAGAGGAACCCTCTAATTTCCAGTCCTAAGGCACGGGTGTTGAAGAAATTAGGGAGCACTATATTCCTCCGACCGGGCCAAAGTGGTATGGTCTTCGGCTTGGTCAACAATACCCATCAGCTAACAGCCTTTTCAGGTATAATGTACTAATGCGTGGCTCTTTGAGTAATCAATATTTGTCTGACCATTTACATGCAAGATTGCATGGGAAAATTGGACTCGAGCTCGCGACGACGGCAGCGACGGCACATGAGTTCCCCAACCCGAACTGGTCTGCAACGACGGAAATAAATTGGAGCTCGTATCAGAGTATGACCATGCTCGCAGAACGGCTCGGCTTCAAATAGACCCTGACCTTATAGGAGCCGAAGAGCTCAACCTATTTCGGTTTTCGGAGGAACAGGTAAGGTGGCTTTCCCTCACTGGCAGGACGGTCGAATCGAGGCTTCCAAGGGCAGAAATTGAATATTAAAGCACTCGATTAAAGCCTTCAGATTATTACTTCTAACCCGTCAAAACCCCCACGGGGTCAACGGTTGCCACTGATGAGCCGCGCGTCCCCATATCAGACAAAACATCAATGAGTCGCAACCCTTAGATCTTATACCAGAATTTAGAACATCAACTGATGAATCAAATGAAGGCCTTCGCTTGGACGTTGTACATATGCGCATATCTTCCGTTCATCGCTAGGAGTTCATCATGAGAGCCCTTCTCCACAGCTTTGCCTTTCTCCATGTAGATAATCTGATCGGCGTATTTGGTGAGATAACCAAACCGATGGGTAATAAATAGCATCGTCTTGTCTCCCTTGAGACCTCGAAGCCTCTCGAAGAGCGCTAAAAGGAGCGGAATAACCAAATGGTACTCCGGTTATCAGACAAACGGTGCTCACCGAACTCTGCCTTGGGGTCTAATGCCGCTGACGGCTCGTCGTACGCTAAGAGCTTTACGCGGTCCCCCATAGATCGCATGAACGTTCTTGACAGGGCCATTCTCTGGGTCTGGCCGCCCGAAAATGCCTGTGGAGCCTCTTTCTTCTCCTTCAACATCAAGTCCAGTGCACTTCCGTCAGGCGGAGACCCTGAAGAGACGGACTTGGGCTCTTCGCCCATTATAGTATCGTAACCTGAGGGTAGCTTCTCAATGAACTCGTCTGCTCCCCCGAGCTTCGCCGCTTCCTTGATGGCGTCCAAGTCATTCATTAAGGCCACATTGCTGAAGCCAATGTTCTCTCTAATCTACGTATAATCAAGAAGGCGTGATGAGAATGAGTTATTTTTCAGAGTCAGAAAGCCCGTCGTACCGAGAATTTGAAGTGTAGGTAGTCTTGATGCATGATCGCGCTGGCATCTCGCAGTAAGTTGAGCTTGTACGATTCAATAGGCTTGTCGTCGATGAAAATTTTGCCGTCTGTTATGTCGTACGTTCGGGTCAAGAGTTTGAGGGTACTACCCTTTCCGCATCCGTTCTCTCCGACGATGACGCAGATCGAACCGGCAGGGATTACGAATGATAAACCATCGATTACGTTATCCTTTGAATCTGATTTTGGATACTTGAAGAACACGTTTCTGATCCGACGACTCTATCAGCTCGACCCATGGCCCGCTCGTTCCACCGATTTTTCCCACCTAAACTCAACCTTCATCGCCTTCCCTTTATTCTCTTCCGGAGGATAGCTCTCCGCCCCGTCTTGAATTTTATTAACAATATGGTCAACCTCATAAAGTGCCTTCACTCTCATAAAATTCTCCCCGATTGTAGGACCCTCGCCCATCAGCGACTGAATCGCGTAGTCCAGGACTTGGGTTGTCTGTTCCATGACCGCGATCGATGCCAGTGGGATGGCTCCAGGACTGGCAATCATTTTAATTGCAAGTAAGAGCTAGTGAACATTGTGATACTGAGTGGGCCATCGGACACTGAAAGGAAAGACGAGCACTCACGAGCCCTGAGTCCCCTAAAAGGTCTCTCGCAAGGTTAAACAAAGAGAAGGCAGGGGTGTCTCCTCCCCAGGGGTAGTCGTCTGGAGTATCCCCGAGATCCTTGCGAGCATCAGCATATTCTAAGTGGGTTATTTAATAAGACGTTCGTGGCAAATCGCAGGCGACGAACCTTTCTCGACATAGTCTCCTGTTACGTTCGCCAAAGCTTCCAGCTTTCGCTGTGAATCAGTTGCAAAGTTATACAGCGTTTTCATCCTCTTATAAGACTTGTTGGTAACGTCAGCGTAGAAGACTATAGACGAAAAGTCTCAGGACAGAGCATTCTTCGTTGCGAGACAACTCATACCAACAAGCCACTGCCGGATCTCAAAAGAGGTGAAGAATGCACTTAACAGGCAAAGCACGGCAATAGTGTTGCCACCCGGTTGCTGAGACATCGATCCCATCACGTATCCAGATGTCGAGGTCAGCTGGAGGATGGTTCCGAGGATTTTAATGAGCGTGTTGAATGCCGTCCACGCTCTGTTGCCTCCATCAGCCCCAGCTGCCCTGATTTTTGCTTGTACCTCGGTCGGGAGGTCCATCTTAAGTTGAAGAGCGATTAGCTTTTGGTTGTAGTGATGTTTGAAGCGCTGCTTTAGAATGGGTCTAGCCCATTTCCTGAGAGATGCCTACGCTAGATTCGAGCACGACCATGGACTCGGCGCACTGACTGAGAGGAAGACCCGGCCCGTTGGGCGATTTTCATGATAACCTGCAAAACGATTGCTATGTAAATTGCGCCTTTATCAACGTTTTTGGTGATCATTGCATTCTCGAGCTGAAGCACATCAAGGTTATTGGAATTTGCCTCGAG
This sequence comes from Tulasnella calospora MUT 4182, assembly GCA_000827465.1. Classification (NCBI taxonomy): domain Eukaryota; kingdom Fungi; phylum Basidiomycota; class Agaricomycetes; order Cantharellales; family Tulasnellaceae; genus Tulasnella; species Tulasnella calospora. The sequence continues at coordinate 10,016 of KN822990.1, read as the reverse complement.
AGCGAGGAAGAATTACTATACCAGGGAGAGAAGCCGGGCGGTCTGGGCAAGTTTCATAGCAGGAAGAATATTCTGAAGCACAGTTGCGACCATATATGTAGTGCAAAGAAACGGACCGAGACTCCATACATCGCGAAGCATGATACCGATGTACGGAGAAGAGGCACGGAAGGTCTCGAGGTCACGCCAGATTGAACTTCCAGGAATGGAGTGGGTCCATACGGGAACGTGCTCCCACACTGTGTATATTCCTTTCTTGTACAAGTATATGCTCGAGGGAAACTTGAGCTTCCGTAAATCGGAGGTCGGCGGGCCTTCCGCGCCCTTCGTTGGGACGGGTTTGGCCGTGCTGGAAGCCGAGTTAGATATGGCCCATGTCAGAGACAAGAGGGAAAACATCATGCAGTAGGGGTCAAGAGTCAGTACAGGATCTGTAGTTTTTATATTGGCGACCGAGGTTCCGGCGGCTCACATCGCAAGGGCTTCGGATGGCGCTTTTTTCGCGGGGTCGATGACTCGTGGCGATGTGGCTGATGAAACTGATTCACAAGGAACGTGGCTCACGCAGCCCAAGTGTGGAGAAGCTGTACTGTTTTCGGATCTAGTGTTCTTAGGTTGGTCAGCTCGCTTAGTCTTCATATTATAGAGGGCGCTTACTGAAATTGACGCTGACGCGGAGAGATTGAGTCAAACTCTACGTTCCCCACGACCTCATTCTCCCAACGTCTGCCTACCTAGGTTCATAAAGCGCAAAAGATGGGGAAGATGGGGAAGAGTCGCTTGCAGACTGCTACTCGTGGCCGTCCGTATCGGCCAAAGACGCGCGGCAGCACATCCAGCTGCTCTTCGCTCATGGCTCCAGTATCTCTAATAGAACTCTCATCCGTTGCAACTTCCGAGGGAACTGAAGCACTCCCACTCTAATAAAAGTTACTTCGTCACGAAGGCTTCTCAACTGTCCGGACACGCTGAGCGGTCATCGCTTCCAAGTTGCCGATACCAGGGCATTGTCCACAAACCTATCTCAGTTAGTTCTGCGTGCTTTCGGACACATAGAGTCTGAGGGTTTGGAAGATAAGAGATAATATTTTGTTTTACTTATAAAGATGTATGCGAGAGAGAGAAAGCGAGAGGGAGTAACAAGACGATAAGGGGAGGAAACGAATCAAAGAGAGGAAACGAGCAAGAATTGAACAAAGGATGAGAATTAACAGAAAAAGTAGGAGCTTCTATCCTGCTGATTCCGGTAACACATCTTCAATCGAGCGAATCCACCGTTCCCTTCATCCCAACCCAGAACCCGCAAACCGAAAACGAGGGTCCGGGCCGAATCGTCTCGCACAACAGCAGACAACCCACTTACCTTCTCTCCCGTAAGAGCATCCAGCCCGCCTGATATCACCATACCATGGGGGTTAGCATTTTCATGACCATTACCACACATGGCCTTCATTCCATATTCGTTTCCAATAGTGATTAGCACCAGGGCTCTCGTTCAAAACTCTGTTGAAGTCCATCCACGGCTGATACCTGCCGTATATATCGTTCATCGCAAGGTTCCTTTCGAACGGGGCTCAGTGATGAGCTTTGGCCCGCGGCAGAAGAAGGGCAGAAAAAGCAGAATCTTTGGTTGCATGAGGCGTCCGACCATACCCAGACTAGGGTGGCGTCAGTTACCTCCGGAGAGGTATCCGACATGTCTTAGACAGGTAAGCGACCTTGTCACCCGAGCTGGTCGGTAAATGACAGGGTCAATGACCAGTAAATGACGGGTAAAAGACACAGGCAATTTATGTATATAGATCATACCAACTATCGTCAGTTTGAATGACTTTGGGCCCCAAAAACGTATCTCGAGCTTGCAGAACCAACAGGACACTTCGTCTGGTCTTGTGGCCTTCTCTCCTTCGACTCCGGTAACAAGGGAGCTACCATACAGGGGCTTGTAGACTACATTAATTCAGTCTGTTACCGGTAACTGACATCCCAATTTTGAGCGTCCTGTCTTTGACCGGTCAATGGCAGAACGGACAAGCCACCCCCATTAGGAAATATCATGTGCTCTGGACATCAGTTGAGGTTCGACTTCGCTGCAGGGAGTGCAGGACTGGGGCTTTTTGGACATATGGTTCTTCAGCTAAGATAGCTGTTTGGCGAGAAAGGCCGCCACGGCAGTCGGCCCATATGGCGTTGCATGAATTCGGTCACATCCCGAATGCTTGGTTATTACGTAATCTGGTCGTGTGACGGAGCGCTCCAGTTATATCATACTCGTATTTACCATTCGACTTGATAATTCCACCTCAGCGATTACGGGTCTTTTAACTTTAAATCTATTGGTGATACACAGCTATCCGCGAGGGATGATGTAATCGGCCGGTTGTGATGTCACGTAAGCGGCGGCCGGTCATTGTCCGTTCCTCCGGTTAGTCCGGCTGCCTGCCTTGATGTGTGAACCCCGCGAGTTGCTCGGTCATCCCGTCCACCAAGCGCTTTCTTCTGCTGAACACACTCGGGCGACTCCACCGCGTCCGGCGGTACCCCTCCACAAATCTGTACATTCGAGGTGGAGGAACCCTACGCGGAGGAAAACATATATAATGGTTCGGGCTAGAGACGGCATCAGCATTCAACACACTCCTGTAGTAACATCGACGTCTACAACAGTCTTCAAGACTCATTAGCACTTTGCTACTTGATATCCACTCTAACATCAACTCTGCCCAAGTGCACTACTTACCTAATCTCAAACATCAAAAGTCAGTCCAATGGACTCGAGTCGCAACTCCATCACCCGTACCGTTGTGGACGACCACGCCGATGAGGACTCCTACATCGAGAAAGAACAGACCCGCGGTGAACTTGGACACCGTATGGCAGAAGATGAGGCCCAAGCACCCACCGGACCTCGGAAGTTCCAACACGGATGTACGTACATTGTCGAGTTTGTTGGATTCGATCTGACCTCTTTCCTCATTCGTTCTATAGTCTGGGACTCCGAAGTCGCCCACCTTCGCAAAGTTTACTTCAAAATTCTCGGAATGACCGTGGTTCTCCTCGTCGTTGCAATGTGGCTTTTCTTCTCGATCTACTGGGGGTCCCTCGGCGAGACTGCCCAACATGTTCCCAATCTCAAGGGGTACGTCATCAACCGAGACGGTAGTGCCGGTGAAGGCCTGTTAGGACAAGCGATTGTAGCTGCCTTCGAAGCGAATTCAAGGGGTGAAGGCGTTCCTGAGAAACAACATTTGACATGGACCGTCGTGGATTCAAGCTACTTGCCCTCAAACGAAGACGTTGCTTATGCCGTAGTGGAAGAGGAGGTTTGGGCGGCCGTTGTTGGTAAGTGTTCTCCAGGTTTTTTACCAAGTCTTCACGTTACTCATAACCGTTTTGTGCCTTTTCAGTGAACTCCGATGCCACTTCCCTCCTGACCTCCGCCCGCTCTTCCGGAAACTCGTCGTACGACCCTCGAGATGCAGTAACCTTCTACTACAACCAAGGTCGGAACGAAATCGCCGCCAACTCGTTCATCGTCCCTTACACCACCGCGCTTCTGCAATCCACTCTGTCGGCCTTCAACGCCAAGACCGACTCTCAGTACTTTGCGGCTTTGGCAAACAGTGCTGATGGGGCCAAACAGGAAGCGATGGTTGCCATTTCTCAAGCTCCTCAGACCGTCAGCCAACCCTTCTCTTATGAAGCCGTGAACTTGAGGCCTTATACCAAGACTGCTTCTCAAGCTGTGTTACTCGTTGGCCAGATCTATATCAGTGCGTATTTCTCACTCATTTTCGTGGACGAATAGCAGCTGACAAATGTGTTTTTTCCTTCTTTAGTCATCTTGTCGTTCGTCATTACCATGACGCACGATTTCGCTCGTGGCATCATCTCGCCCTTCCTTCGCTTTAACTCCTACGCCCGAATGCGCCTGCTTGTGCCACTGGTGATCTACATCCCGGTCAGCTTCTCGTACGCCATGGTCAACTTGCCTTTCAAGATCACTTTCGATGCCAAGTACACCTACGCCGGCGGATTCTTCCTCTTCTGGGTGTTCGTGTACATGGGAATGGCCGCTCTTGGACTTGCAACCGAAGCGATGATCACCTTGCTCACGCCACGGTTCATCGCTTATTTCCTCATCGCTCTTGTGAGTACTTGATCGTTTCTTTTCGTTTATCCCGCCCGCCACTAATTCTTCTCCCTCCGTTTTTAGATCATCTCCAACGTATCGGTCGCTTCGGTCCCAATCGTTCTCCAGCCATCGTTCTACCGATATGGCTGTGGGTTCCCCGTGTTCAACTTGGCTCAAGCTGTGCGAACCATCATCTTCAACACCAAGAACCACCTGGGCTTGAACGCCGGTGTGCTCCTCGCCTGGGTGGCGTTGAGCATGATCACTGTTCCACTGTTTACGTGGCTTATGCGCAGGAAGGACGAACAGGCTGAGAGGCAGAAGAATGCGGAGCAGAAGGTGGTTGTATAGATTCGGATTGCCAGGGGAATTTGGACTTGATGGCCTCGATTCGGGCCCTGTTGATGATAGAAAGTTTGGGCATAACTTGTATTTTTACTCTTTGTATCCCCCAACGCTTGCATGTATACTAAGCATATTTATTCTCAGTATCGTCGATTTAATTCTATGTTGACAGTCAACGCCCCTGTTTTGGCATTTGGCCTCGTTCCGGAGCATCACGCAAGCGCTGGCTTCGAACCTCTAGCCATGACACAAGAAACCTAATGTGATAATTATACTAAGATAATAGCTCTTGGAATCCTCCGAGCCGTGCCGGGACGATAGTGACCGTAACGTGGAGCGGTTTGCTTCTGATGAGGGCATGTACTTTGACCATGGATTGAATCGTCGGATGCTACAGATCCGACGGGTTGGTCGTTTGGCCGAGAATTTCCACCATGAAATAATAATGGATGTGCGTCCGAGGCTTGGGTGGAAGGAAGTTTGTTGGGTGGTCGCCAGAAAGGTTCAGAAGGCGAGAGATTGTCGGCATCGTTAGTCGGGCAAAGATCGGTACTGGCAGCAATCGTTCTTTTCACCGGTTTAGGGATAAAAACAAGCAAAGGGTAACTTTGAAGGGTATAAAACGGTAAATTGCTTTGGGAGCAAGTCTCTGCATTCAAGCACGGCACTGTATAGCAACGTTCGAAATATAGAAGGCTCGGAGGACGATAGGGTGGGCTGAAGGAGAGTGGCGAAACCAAGTTGATGTTCCACATCTTGATTATTGCGGCCATGGACTCGAGAAACGGGGTTGTCGTTGGTGCGATACTTCTCGGTGCACTTGGGGAATGATTCCCTGCCTCCCCAAGCATAATCAACCCCACCTGCTTCTTACTCGTCCTCTTTTCCCCACCTCACAGCTCCTGTGCCTGTGGGGAGAGGGTTATGAGTTCAAACTAATATATCGTGTTGTTTACTCTTGCTGTGAGAAATACCTCCGTTGATGCGCCCATTCGATTCTAGGCAGCGACGGGAGTAAAGGGCACAGCGTCCGACTCCGGAATCCCCCGTGTGAGCCCTCTGACTACTTAAACCACCATTCTCTCCTCTTTTACTCCTCCAAGAACTTGCTCTCTTCCATCACCTCCCCTCTCGCTCTTGCGTCCACATCGCTTGTTCTACTCTCACGCCATGTTTGGGAAGCCCCTGTTTACCCGCGCTACTGCCGCCTCCTCACCCGCGCCTCAATTTCAACTTGGACCGCATACGCAAACCGCGTCCAAGAAACCTTCATCGGTCTTCAAGAAGCTCCTACACGTCAAGAACGTGTTCCCTCGCTTCTCTTCTGCTAAAAAGGTGACTAGGATGCCTTCGTACTGACACCTGGCACGACGCTGACGCCATCGACGTTAGGATGTCAACTCTCAAGGCACCTCTCAACGCCAACACCGCGTAATCACACCCCAACCCTCTCATGAGGTTCGTTATGCTGCTTCGAGCTTCATTTAAGCTCGCTCATCCCTGACTGACGAACATCGCACGTATAGGGTCTCGCTGCTTTAGCCGAGGATGGCGTTGGATTCGAACGACCTTACCAGGCTCACCTCCGCTCGCTTGTCGAACCAACTCGATCGCCCGGGTCGCTCAATCTGCCGCCTCGCCTCCGAACTGGATCGCAAAGCTCAACCTCTTCGACTGCTCGTCGCTCGAGCTTCTCGGCCAACGTCTCCCCGCTTCTTGCTCCTCCCCAGTCGGTCGCTACGGCTCCGGCTGCAACCTTCGCTCGCCCTCGCTCGTCTTCCCACAGCTCGCCGCAATCTGCTGTTCTTCGCTCATCAACTTCACCAAACCCCTCTCTTCTGGCTCCACCCCAATCCGTTGCTACAACTCCGGCGACAACCTTCGCCCCCGCTCGCCCATCTTTCCAACGCTCGACGCCGTTGACTATCCCTCGCTCAAAGTTCACCCCCAAGGTTTCTTCACCGCTCGCCGCACCTCCATCAGTCCCTACCACCTCCGCAACAACCTTCGCTCCACCTCGCTCGCCTTCTCATCGCTCCACGCCGTCTATTGCTCCTCCATCGACCTGCTCACCCAACGCGTCTCCGCTGCTCGCACCACCTCATTCCGCTGCTACGACTCCCGCAACGCAGCCTTCTCCCACCTTTTCCACCTTCCAATGCTCGAAGCCAAGCAGCAACCTCTCCCCTGCAAATCAGCTTATCGCCGAGCTCCAGGACACCATCGCCTTCCTGGACCGCCAGCATAACGACTGCGTCCGAAACGTCCAATCGATGATCCAGGGCTTCATCTTCCCTCACACCACGTCCATTGTCAACGAAACTGCGTCAGCCAAGAAGGAACTCGAGGAGGTCAACAAGAAAATCGCTTCCGCGGACAAGGAGTGCTCGAAGCTCGAGGCACTATGGCACGAAGAATGCGACAACCTAGCGGGAGCGGAAGAAGCGTTGAAAAAGGCCAAGTGGCATCTCGAAGGGGTCGATGAGGAGCAGGCCGCGCTTCAAGCTGAGGTCCACCAATTGCAAGCAGGACGACCTGTCAACGGCGTCTGGGAGGAGCGTGCCAACGAGGCTTCTGAACGCGATTCGGCGTCATCCCAACCCGCTGCGGAGAACGCGAAGGAAGAAGGAGGTGGATCTTCCACGGCACCCGAGTCATTCCAGCTGGAGAAGAAGGCAGTCAAGAGCTGGAATCCGCAATGGGAGTCTCAGATCGCACTTGGCCGACATTCCGGACCCCGCTCCATCAAGGCTGTCCAAGTTGTCACGAAATCACCGGAAGAGGATAGTCGTTCGGAGAGCGATGGCGGGAATGCGCAAAGCGCAAACTTGGCGGCACCCAAACCAGGCCAGTGGATGAATCAAGCGCGTGGTGGACTCCGCCCGAGGGCTTCTCCTGCGGGTACTGTTCAACAACCTGTCACAGTGTCTAACGAGTCTGGGGGACAAACCACCGATCCCCGCCTCCGCGCCGCCGTTCAAGCCTACTACAACGGCACGCCGTTGCCCCGGGGCCAGCTCGCTCCAGATGGTCCAGCCTCCGCTCCAAAATGTAACGCTCGCTCCAGCAAAGGCGCGTAAAAGCGTGATGCTTCACTTCTCGACCTCGACCACCGTATCGCTTCGACATGAGCCTCGGCTCATCACTCTCTTCACCGGCCCCAAACGCTCTTTGTCGTCGTTTGGTTCGGTCATACTCTTCCTCTGCTCATGAATGCTCTCTTGCTTATTGTTCTTTGCTCCGCGACGTGCTTTCCGCGGCTGTATCCATATTTATTGTCTCCCGGGATGTTGTGTCACGACCTTGTACATATTGTCTGCTTTTTTTCTTTCTTCTAAATGTCCTGTTTGTTGCCTTGTACATAATGTCTGATGCTATTCGTTGAGATCTCCCTGGGACTGATGTGCGAGAGGTGTTACCCCTTTACCAGCCTTAGCCTCATTTGAACTCCTGACTAGCCTGTTCCCTGGTACCTTGTTCCGCGTACTTTGCAGAACTTCGCCCGGGGGTCGCGGCATCAGCGCGCCTCGAAAGCTTGCTCAGGAAAGCATCTTTCACTTCAACCTTGATCTACTCGATCCCAAGGTCTTTCGAGGTATTGCAACAAGACTCGTAGCAAACCCAACAGCGCCTTTAAGATCCCGATCTAATTTTCTTAATGCTAAACGAGCAAGATTCCCTCTGCTGCAAGAATCAGGTCATTGCAAGATGTTTTCTCTTTATTATATGGCTCGACACTCGGCAAGTCACATCAGCCTCGCGGTAGATACTGTAGCCTCCGAAAGGCTTCTTCCCAATCCTTCGGCGATGCTTTGGAAATTCTGATAGTATCCTGAGGACTAATTGGTTGGAACCACTGGGTGGTGGCGGCCACAGAACTCTCCCAGGGCGGAGTCCTCGATTACTCTGATCCCGTCCTGTGCAATACTGCCACGAAGTCATGCCACTTGGACGGCGGGAAGTTACTTTATATAACCAGTAAAAGCAAAGTCAGCGCCTGCTTTCATAAAGGTCTGAACAAACCTGACAGCACGACGGGGGCTACACTCCTTGCCGGCAATAGGATTGGTTAACGTTCATCCCAAGCTAAAGGCTATGAAAGCTAAGCAAAAAAATATTCAGAAGGGTTGAAACAATTCTAGTAGCGGACCACAGCAAACCTGTGGTTTCTTTTTCCGCTTTGCGTCTCGGAGCCATGGATGCTGTTGCAATCGGTAGCGACGAGCTGAGTCTCCAGTCACAAGACTCAGATCGTTCAGTCAAGTTGCTGTACAGCCGGGCGTATACGCCTTACTTGACTATGGCGACTCGTGAAACGAAGGCTGGAGCGTTGAAGGACGGATGCAGCACGTGGGGGTTTGTACGCGACAAACATAGCACCGCCGAGGGTGGCTTGGAGATTTCGCCCATCCACCACACGAAGCTCCGACTGAAAAGTAGACTTGTATCCATACATGTCTACTTTCAACCTCGCAAACATTCTAGGAGGTCAAATAATTCCTAGAGAAGGCTCCGCTTATCCCATGCCAACCGTGCTTCTCAACATGACTGTCTGTATCTCCGAGTCACGGCCAGTCATAGTGGGATGGAAACTGTACGCTTTTAGCATGCTTTGAAAGCTCAGCAAAAATACGGAAAAAGACAAACTTGACTCGCCTAGTTCACTGCATCAAACCCATGTGTGTATTTTGTTTCACCCTTTCAGTCTGCAATAGCACGCCTAAGCGCCAACCGACTTTCCTCCAAGCACCCCATTATGAGCGATCGCGAACCACTTCTCAGTTTCGGATTTCCAGAGGATCGAGTAACTTGTGAGAATGACCCGTTCTGCTTCACCGAACCACCCCATGCTGATCCAGGGGTTGAACTGGGGCTCTGAAATCTACCGGCAACCGCGGATTGCAAGCCGCTTTGGATTTTCTTGTCGAAAATGAGGACAAGCCCGTACCATCAGATCTCGGAGCGGTTACAGAGCAGAAACTACCAGCTAGCGAAGCGGCAGGTACTGGTGACGCAGATGACGGCGATGCGGCGGCCCTCCAGGCAGCTCTCGGCATGTCGATGGGGACCACAGGCGCCGCAGAAGGGAGTACAGGCGGAGAAGGTGGATCAAGTGGTGGAAATGTCCGGGTATCACGACTCTTGGCGGGTTTTCTTCATCTCTCTTAACCGCTTTCGTCACATCCAGAGCATCAAGTGTTCGATCTGCGGCAAGATCTTCCGAGATACCACCCTTGCAAACTTCCACGCCGAAAAGTCTGGCCACGATCAATTCGAAGAATCTACCGAAGAAGTGGGCGTCATTTTCTTCGTGAATGACTTTTAATTGACGAAAAAGTTCCTGCTCTAACCACCTAGATCAAAGCACTCACCGAGGAAGATAAAAAGGAACGCCTTGCTGAACTACGGCAACGCGCACTCGAGAAGAAGGCCATTAAATCAGTCCAGGAGGCGTAGGAGGCCAAGGCAAACGAGAAGATTCGCCGGAAAGCAGGACAGGTAAGTGGTTGTTCCGTTGTTGTTTAGGACAGCAATG
>KN822989.1:213341-242604 GCA_000827465.1 Tulasnella calospora MUT 4182 | reverse complement strand
GCGAGGAGAGATACAGTCAGAACTTGGTCTGCGATGCCATGCAGAGGCCGCGCGGAGAGCGTATGCGGTGGCCAACCGTGAACAAGTTCCATGCACCGCCACCCACAAACCAGCACAAGTCACTGGAGGCATGATTGCCGCCGAGGACGTCTTCAAAGATGCCTAAAAAGACTGTAAATTGAATTCAGGGCCGTCCAACACTCTTCACTCGCGGCGAGAAGAAGAAACCGCACTAGTGACATATCGATCTCAATTCCTTCACATAAGATGAAGGGGGGAAAAGGTCAGTACTAAATATGAATGCATCTGGATAGTAGAGGCCCCAGCCGAGAAGTTCTCGTTGCTAGGTGGTAGTACACGAGAGATCACAAAGAAGTATGTGAGGAACGGAAACGTCGGAAGAGGTGGGGGAGAGAAAAGAGAAAGATAGCGAAATCCGAATGCATAAATGAGAATACATCTTGAGAGTCAGCGTCGGTCGGCTTGAAACGGCCGTAGCGATAACATAACAAACGGCTACCCGCCGGGTCTCGGTTTCTGGCGGGCAGTAGAACGAGCTTCTCGCTCAAGAAAGAATGAACAGGCAATCACTGGGTTATACGAAACACATCCGGATCCTCCTCGTCCCAGCCACAACAGGATTCCGTCGCCGTCTCGCTCCAACAAACTTCGACCAGGGCGGGACAAGATGCCTTCAGGTCTTCGACATAGCGCGCATATAGCATTGGATGATACGGAACAGGAGGCTGCCACTCGTCGCTAAAAGTGATGTTCCTCTTCCAGTAGACCGGGCCAACCAGCGTGAGGTGAGAGAGGGAACGGTAAGCCCTAAGTCCAGCGCGGAGCTGTCGGGAATATTAACCGGAAAAGAATCGAGCTCGGGGTAAGTATATCAAATCTCTCAAAAAAATACCACAGCGACAAGGAAATTGAGAAACTCACGGAGGTGCCCATCATCGGACCGATTAGCAGGAAGCAAAGTCGCTCAATCCCACGCAAGGATTGAGCGAGAGCACGTACACTCGCTTCATCCCTTAAATCCCCCCGCCGAAATCCGATTTTTGCGGTGAGCTCCGTGATCCCGCACGTGGAGAGGGCCAGCTGCTGAAGTGAATTCCGGGAGGGCCTCCAATCACCCAGCAGCTCTAACCTTTTAACCGGCCGTCCTGGAACGATTTTCGCCGCATACCGAAGCTTAGCTTTCAGCGACTCTAGCTCTGGCAGGTCGGTCTTGTCTAACTCTATCGGAACGTATATTTTTAACCGAAGCTCCAGATGCTTCAGCCTAAGCTGCACTCGGAGGATGGGGCCCAGGGCCAAGTGTGGAGAGCCCGATCCGACGTTCAATACAAGACTCTGAATGTTCGTCGCCTTTGATCCGAGAGGAGCGCCGGCATCGCCGAACACCTGCGCGTACTCCGGGTTCGTACGCGTGTCAGTGAAATGCAATACCCGAATGTTGACCGCTCCGCTGAATATGATCTTGGCCCTTTCAACGGGGTCGGGATCGTTCATGACCCACTTTCGGGTGGCGATCCTCATCTTGCGCCAGAGCGCCTCGCCCTTGCTTAGTCCAGAAGAAATAATGCCTTCTGCCTTGGCATCGTTGGCCTCGGCCATTATTAGAGGACCATGGTAGCTAAGGATGACTGGAAGGAGGTCAGGCCGTCCCACCAGCATTCGGTGGAGATTCCGTCCGCGGTCATCTTGATGCGCTCGGATGTGACGGTAGAGGATGGGTTCTCCAAATCTCCGGAGGCGATGGCAGGTCCGGATCAGACGCACGAGGCTTCGCTTGTCCGAAAGTTGGACGATTAGGAGGAGAATCTCGTACGGTAGGGATGGGGTTTTGGGGAGTGTTTCTGGGAGCGGTTCGGGGAGTGTTTCATGGCGCTCAAATTTCTTGCGTAGTTTCCACGAAACCATGGATGGGAAGACGATCCAACTACTAGGGGACGTAGTAGCTGACAAGCTTTAGCTTTTTGGCTTTTCTGGAAAGAATAAAAGAGGAAGTTGTCTATATAAACAGGGTCCGAACCGCTTAAAAGTGAGTCTATTGCGCACCGTTTTTGGTCAAGGTCAGTGTGGTCGGTTCGGAAATCTTTGTTTGTGTACCGCTAACAGCTGGGCCCTGAGCGCGCCAAGGTACGGTCCCGACTAATGAGGATGTCGCTAGTACACGGAGTAACGAAGAACGAGAGATATAGAGACAGAAGTGGTTGTGCGAGTGGTTGTGCGAGTGGTTGTGCGATGACATGCAGAGGCCTCACGGATCCAGGGTGGCCAAGCGTGAACACGATTCATGCACCGCATTGCCGCCGAGAACACCTTCCAAGACGCCCAAAAACGCTGTAAATTGGATTCAGTGCCGTCCGACACACTACTCGTGCATGAGCGCCAAGAAAGAAAAATGACTGGTTTCATATCCATCTCCATTCCTTCACATCTATGCATATATAGAAGCAAGCAAGCGACAAAAAAGACGAAAGAGAGAAAGAAACGAAGAGAGGAAGGGGGGAAAAGTCAATAGTAAATAAGAATACATCTCGGAGAACAGAAGGCGCCAGTCGAGAGAAATTACGGTTAATAGCGGGTGGTAGTACACGAGGGGGACGACAAACAAGAAGGCGGGGAACGGGAGACGGGAAACGACGAAAGAGGTGATAAGGCGGGATGTGAAGGGCGAAAAGAGACGATTAAGCGAAGAGACGGAAGGTGCGGCGTGTATTTACGGGGAGGCTTGGCAGAGATTGAAGAAGGGAAGATGTGAAGGGGGAGAGGGCCAGCAAAAACATCGAGAAAAAAACACGAGGCAAAGGGAGTCGATGGGGAGGTAAGGTGGAATTCTTTTCTTCTTCAAAGAGGGTTTAACTACTTTATTTGACGACGGGCAAGGCGGTCGAGGATGATCAACGTTGCGAGGATTTCTGTAAATGAACACGGAGACGAGACTCAGGGTCAGTTATCTTAGCCCAGAAAGGAAAGCCCAAGGCTCGGCGACGGAGGCGCTCTCACCTTCGGCGATGTGCGTCCAGCTCTCGTTGACGACCAACATCCCACCAGGCGTATCGGGGTTAGCGACGACCCCGAAACTCGACGCGGAGGACGACCGGCGTCTCCGGGTTAAGAAATCGAAGCTGGAGCGTTTGACTCGGGTCGGGGTCGAGGTCGGTGATGTTGACGAGGACGGCGATGCTGATGAGGATGAGCCAGGGGGATAGTAAGGAGTTGAGGGTAGAGCGCCACCGCTGGAGCTGTGCTCGACGAAATGGGCTACGACGTATCCTTGGGGAGTGGTGCACTAGTTTCCGGGGTGTGTGATGTGAGCTAAATTCGCTCCGCTGGAAAAGACGGGAAGCGCTCACCGTCCAACCAGGATCTTTCTCATCGGCGTCTCGATACCGCCATTCGTAGTGCTGACCATCCGAGGCGACGAACGCTCGTCCGCGGTATTTGCTAGACCTAAAGGAAGATGGCAACGACGGACCCCGCATGAGCTCACGACATTCGTCCGATTGGAGGATTCGGATGTCATCCACACATACTTTGTCGCTTCTGGGTCTTCTACGTTCCGTAAGTACTTGGTCACTGGAACGGTTTTCCCGCCTCCGGCGATAGTCCATTTGTCGTCTTTGGGAGCTTCGACGTCCAAGAGGATGGACGGCTTCAGAGCGTCTCTTCCGTAAGCGCTCGGTGGCTGACTCCTGGCTCCACTAGAGCCGTTGCTACCACTACCAATCCCGACAAAGTATCGGTGGGTTGTTGGTGAGGTTGGTGTTACGAATGTTGATGACCAGAGGCTGTATCGACCGTAGATATCCGAGAAGGTTGCGCTAGTCAAGTCTGCTGAGGATGCTGCGAGGAATAGGGGTAAGCCGTATGCTTCTGTCATTGTCGAGTTTTGTTTCCTGATAGCGAGTGACTCTTGGGTTTGGGAGGGTAGTAGCGAGGGTGGAGGGGGGAGAGATGCAAGAGAGGGAGACAAGAGAAGGGGCTGAGTAAAGATGAGCAGGTGGGTCTGTTATATATAACTCCAGCCAGTAAGCCGAAGCTGAATAGGATTTTTCAATCTCCGGTCTCCAAAAAGCTGGCCAGGGGGGGAGAGGAACGTTATAACCGAAACCATACTACGAACAGAAGCCAGGGGGGGCTGACGAAAGCCACTCAATGGCATTGGAGAGAGGTGCATCGACCCTTCGGTGGGACCTCGACGACTGTCCTGATCCATGCGCATGTCCCTCCGCCCGACGCAGCGGATCTCTTAGCAAATCGTCCATTGCACCCAATCACGGTCGGTCCCGTTAGCCCCAAAGAGGCAAACCATCCCTAGATTGCGCCCTCTCCCCCTGGCCCAAAGAGGCAATCCATCAAAAGGAACAAGTTTTCCCTCGATCGAGAAAGCGAACCCTTTACTCGGCGATCTTTTGCTTTTGTCTCTGTTCGGTACGGGCGTCGGTCAACCGGACCAACCGCCGCCCTTTGCTCAACTCCACCCGCCGCGGTCCACCAGTAAGCGAGTGTCTCTCGCCTCTGAACGCCGCCCCCGTCCCCCCGCCTCCCGCCTCGCTGGCCAGAGCGTCGGACAATGCAGCATGCGTACTGTTCGCCCAACGCAAAAGATGGCTTGCCAACCTTGCAACCCAAAAGAAAAACCTCTTTAACGCGAATCGGGGGGTCTACACACGTACTCTAACGCTTTGCGGGTCCCGTAACTCGATCTGGACTCTTCTTACGTTGATGGCTGTTATGATGACGATGGATAGCAACGGAAGGTGACCGTCTGTTAAGACACCGGGGAAGGGGGGGAACACAGAGCAAGCGAGATGGGAAAATACTATATCTCCGCCGGTCCCGCTGAATGAAAATCCCACTCGGGCACTCCGCCCTCCTGTTGGCTGAATGATGATAATACACACACACACAAGCAAAGCGGCAATAACTAGTTGTCCATGGATGTCAGTAAGCCACTTGACATTGAAGCGGAAAAACGGCTTCATCACTCCGTCGAACTCGATTCTTTTTTGCAATTGCACAACAAGGACAACTCTCGCTCGATGTAAAGTCCAGTCCATCGGCGGAGCTGTCCATTGGGCTTTCATAGCCCGTCGTCTTTTTACCTTCATGGGCTGTTATTAGAAGATCAGACCACCAGAGCCAGAGCCTCAAGATGCGGATAACGCAAAGTTGGAATTCTAATCTATCACGGATACCGCTGCACTTGGCTCCAACCGCACCAGCGATAACAACACTCGTTCCGAAACTAGAGCCCAAGCACCAGGCCAAGGGAGAGAAGACCACACGGTGCAAGAGATATGCATAACTGAATCGGCATGATCATATGAGGATGAAGACGACCAACAGAGAGAAAGACCAGCTATCTACACCAAACTAAAAGCTAAAGAACTACTACTATACATAAATACGCTTCTTTCAGAGGCTCTGTTTTTTGTACTTATGTATATTTTCTATACGGGGAGGAGGGTCAAGGTAGCATACCAGTTTTCCCAAAGAGGAAAGTTGAACGAACAGAAGTGGGGAGAATATATATACAAACGAGCGGCAGTTGGAGAAAGACAGAGGTGCACGATCGTCCTAATCACAGAAAAAGTCGAAACGGGCACAAGGATAGGTTACAACATACGGGTGGGAGCAAACGAAAGACGACGAAGAGAAAAACCAAAAAAGAAAAAGTAAGCGAGTATGGTAGATTTAAAAAAACGGGGAGCAGGGAAGCTTTCAATACAGACGACGAGAGAACCAAATAGAAAAACGAAAAAGGGAGAAGATCACCAACCAAAACAACCCGACAACCCTGCTTGTTCAGCGGAGCGGATAGGTCAACAACACAATCATAGCCTCATCATCACGTCCTCATCGGAAGCACCAGCAAGCAAATCATCGTCCTCGCTGAACTTGACGTCCCAAGTATCCATCTCATCGTCACCGTCGTTCTCCTCGGAAAGTCTCCTTCGGGAGCCGCCACGGGGGTTGATCTCGACGACGACGCGCTTGCGCTTTCGGCTCTCGCTGCTCGCAGTGGACATGGTCGGCGAGAGGACCGACGATGGGGACGAGGATCCGCCGAATGTGGACGCAGCACCGCTCCAGAAGAGCAAGTCGTCGGTTTCAGGGACGCGGTATCCGAGGCTCGAAGCGAAGAGGTCGTTCTCCTTGACCTTCTGAGAAGTAGCGGGGGCCGAAGAGGAGGCGACTTTGGTGGACAGAGCGTCGAGGTTCAAGTTGAGAGGAAGGGCAGACTTGACGCAGACTCGGATCTTCTTGCCAGCCTTGTCTTGTTTGGGACGAGCGGGGAAGGCGAAGCTGTCGAGCGAGGAAGACGAGGTCGAGGGGACGGTGAAATCGAATTCGAACTCTTCGGGAGAGATGGACTTGACACCCGAGATGGCAGACGCGAGAGAGTCGGCGACGTTGTTGTCCTGGACCTTTGGCTGCTGCTGCTGCTGCCTTGGTGGCTGAGTCGGCGAGGGAGTAGAAGAAGAGAGACCGACAAAGGCAGACGAGCCGCCGAGCAAGCTGTCCTCATCGAAGCCGAATGAGGGGGAGAGCATCATGCTGGCGTCGCTGGTCGATAGGAACGAATCGTACGCGAGTCCGTTGGAGAAGGCCTGCTGAGGGAGGTCGAGGTAGGTGCGGGACGAGTCGCGGTGGTGCATGCCTGGGCGGCGAACACGCTCGGAAGCGACGGGAGGCTTGGCTGAGCCGGAAGACTCGGCGCTGGTGAGGAGAGAGGAGAGGGAGAAGAGGAGGACCTGCAGCGTTCGAGGGTCAGCGAGCAATCTTTACAACGTTCAGCAAACGGTAGAACCCACCATGAAAGCCATGCTCCCGGCAGACTTCAAGTCCTTCTTGCCAGTGGCGACCATACCATCCGCAGTAGACTGAGCATCCTCGGAATCGCTATCGCTGTCGTCGTCCTTGGCGGCGGCGGCGACGGCGGAACCACGAGAAGCAAGCTGCCTCTTCAGTTGAGCGATCTCGGCGTCCTTCTCGGCGACACGTTCCCTCTCGGCGTTGGCCTCGGCGTTGATGGCTTGCATGCGACCATGGAGCTTGGCGAGCTCTTGGTCCCGAGCACCGAGTTGGCGACGAAGGCCGACGAGTTCAGCTTGGAGGGCTGCAGGCGTCGCTCCCGATGGGGCGAGAGCAGGGGCGGGTGCGGCGGTGGCTGAGGATGATCCAGAGCGATAACCCTCGAGCTCCTTGTACAATCGGGCGTTGTCCATTTCGAGAACTTCAACTCGACTGGAAGCGGTAAAGTGCAATGTCGAGCAGATGAGGAAACAAAAGGTGACGAGTGGATGATGCAGTGCCAGAACGAGGCATAACGCACAGAGCGAAAGGGGGAGAGGGACAGGGTCCAGCAAGGCGATCAGCGCTGTGCAAAAAAGGGAACAAGGGCAAAAGGAACTCACGCTTCAAGACCTTCAAACTCTTCACGCTTCCTCTGCCTGCTCAGAAAGGCGGCAGCGCGGTTCTTGACGAGGCGTGCCTCGCGTTTGCTCAATCCAGAAACATCCGGTGGGACAAAGTCCTTGGTCGAAATGGGTCCGGAAGGCGGGGCTCGGCCTTTTTTTGTCGGCCCACTGGCGGTGGAAGAGACGGATGAAGCGCGAGTGAATAGAGCGGTGGTGTTGGTCGCGGAGATTGAGTACGGGTGGGGCTGTCCGTTGAGGAGTTCTGGGGCTGTTGGGGATTCGGGCGAGGGGGGAGCGGCGGTGGTAGTCGAATTGAGTTTGCGGCCGTTAGACTTTGACGGCTGAGTGGGGGACGACAACTGCTGCTGCTGTTGGAGCAAAGTGGGAACAACGGGAGGAGAGACGAGAGAGGAAGGGCTGAGAGCGGCTTCCCTTGGACGGAGGTGGGCTGGGATGGCGGATACGGGCTTCTGCTGTTGTTGTTGTTGAGAGGCAGCTGCGAAGTTGAAGCCTCCTGGAAGGGTCATATCTGGCGATGGGCTTCGACTGGAGCCTGGCAAGCTGATCTGAGCGAGTCCACCGGGGATGCAGTTGATCGTTGCTGGGGCGTCGTCGTAGTCCATGGGGGTTGTGGAGGTAGCGGTGAAACCCCAAGAGGCGTTGGAGGATGCATCGTCCCCAGAGTCTTCCATTTTAACGTAGACTGGGTTGGACGCGGGCCAGATTTGAGGACCTGCGGAGGCGAAGGATTCTGCGGCAGCCAAGAGGTGTTCTTCGTCGACGTTGAAGAACTGGGACAGAAGGTGGTTGTTCATCTTAGAACGATGAGGGGGGTTGGGGGGAAGGTCAAGGGGTAAGGGGGTTTTTGGGGGTTTGAGTAGCGAGAGTAAGGAGAGAGTGAATGTGCGTTTTTTTGATGTAAAAAGAATGAACGCAGGGTGTTGAAGGCGAGAGGGGGGGTGGTTGGAGGGGGAAGGGGGTAAAACGGATGATGGGAGAAATTAGAGAGAAGGGGGAGACCTGTGGATCAATTGAAGACGTACCCCCCTTATGTACAACTTCCCATGGGTTACAAAAAGTACGCGGTGCACCGCCCCCCCGCTCCCTCGCTTCCCATGTCTGATTAACCTCGAATTGGGTACTATCCCATCCGCTGCAAATCCTCTCACAAGGTTATTCGCTTTCAACGCATTCCTTGGTATTCTACATACCTGTTATGTAAGCCTCTTACAGTAATACTACCTCCATCATTCAAAAAAACGATAGCCCATCAAAAAGATTGCAACCCACTGCGCCTCTAGACCCACCGGATGACCACCCACTCCGGCGCCTCGTGTCCAGCATTGCCAGACACCGCGACCGTCGCTCCGCCGTCGTCGCCGTCGTTTTCACCGACTTGAGATACGAGTGGTCATCGGTGCTTCCCGCTGGACGAGCTTATTGCCAATAATCCCTACTCGCTTCCCTTTCCCTCCTTGATAGCCGCCAATGAACCCCCATTATATATATATCCCTCAGCCCAACACCACCACCGCTGTTCGGGCGGTTCTGAACCCACTCCACCACCGCCCAACGTCGTTCATATCCCACTCCCAAAAGCATGCCGTCTCTGGGAGACAGCATTTGACTGCGCGCGACGTTTTGCCGTGAACTGGGTTCTTTTTTCATTCCACGCGAAGCATGTGTGAACTTTTTTGCGGGCGCTTACCCGTTTCTTGTTTTCAAACTCAGGGTCGGACAAAACGTTCGGTCGATCCCGTCCTTTTACGTCCCTGGTACCTTTCCAGACCTAGTCTCGTTTTGCCCCACGCACGTGACCCGCAGTTTTATTTCATCCGTTCTTCCCAAGAGGCTCTTGCTGAGCGCCCACAAAGACATTTTCCCTTTTCTCATGCCGATAATAGTCAGAATGCCCTAGCACGCCCTTGATGTGAGTTCTGAGAATTAACCAAGTGCATTGAGTACAGTCAAGCCACCACGCTTACTCCCTCAGCGGTGGCTATTCCATCTCGCTTCACCCTTACCCAACTCGGGTCCGCGGACGGATTGACACGGCCTCCGCTCACCCAACATCCCCGACGCATCGCTTCCAGTAATACGCGCCGGCTCCCTCACGCAACCGAGATGGCGTAATGCAGCGAACGGAAGAGGAATCCAACTCCAAACGCGCGGCCCATGTGAGGAGTCGCCGAAAACACAGCGTGGACAATGACGCTTCGAGAACGGAGAGGAATTAACTTTTTTTTTTTACACGCCTCGTGTCATATAAGCAACGTGCTCCCCTTCACCCCTTCACGAGAGGCAAGTAGCCCATTACGTCTCGATTCGGATAATGGGAGCGTGGATCTGCACCCCGAACACATTGGATGGACGAACACATTGGAATATGATTTTCGGCCGCTCTCGGGCACACGCACAATTGCACACCGAAACGGCAACGCCTCCACCATCTCCGCAAAAACACGCTAATCCATAAACGACAGTATACGACCGCAATCGGCCCAAAAAAGACAACAGTTCGACAACCTTAAAAGTACTACACCGGAGAAGTAAAGAAAGGGACCAACAGGGTATAAACATAAAAAAGACCAAGTTCGATCGAAAAAGAAGGACGGACAAGAAAGGGAAGAAAAGATAGACGAGGGGGAGGTCGCACTACACTCGCGGGTATCGCTATTCGGGCCTCATTTTGTTTTCCAAATTACTACTCCCTCCAAACCCCTTTTTAATGAGAACCCTTGATCTTGGTTGGGACATAAGGACCCCTCTGGCACTGGAAGCCAAGGGTGTCCTGCTCGCCCGGTGCCAAGGTAGCAGGATCGCAGATAACGGTGGTGGCGCTGTACGGCTTCTTGTAAGGGTGAACCTTGATGTTCTTGAAATGCAAGTTGGTAGCGGTGCCGGGGTACAAGTCCATGATGATGCTCTGGGTCGAGTCGCCACCTTGGACGTAGTTCCAGCATGGAGTCGAAATGCAAGTGCCGTCGGTCCAGTTGGGGCCCAAAGAACCTTCGAAGTTCTCAAAGTTGAGGTTGTCGACCGCGGTGGACGTGCCGGAGGTGTTGTTGGGACGGGGGCCTTTATCCTGGTCGAAGTAGTTTTGGGTGATGAAGATCGCCGTGCTGACGTTGAGAGCCTTGATGTTCCTCCAGGTGACGTTCTTGGCCCATCCTTGACCACCGGTCCAGCTCTTGAAGCGGGCGGCGTAGACGGCACCCTCCATAGTCCAGTTCTCGAAGAGGACGTTGGCGACGGTGTGCACCGCGCCGGCACGACCCAGGGAGCCGATCGACAAACCGTGGGAGGAGAAACCGCAGTAGCCGTTCTTGGCCACGATGTTGCGGGCACC
This sequence comes from Tulasnella calospora MUT 4182, assembly GCA_000827465.1. NCBI lineage: Eukaryota > Fungi > Basidiomycota > Agaricomycetes > Cantharellales > Tulasnellaceae > Tulasnella > Tulasnella calospora. The sequence goes on along the minus strand of KN822989.1, from coordinate 231,819 downwards.
GTTCACGACCGAGACGCAGTCGTCACCGTTGTGGCCGTAGTAGCCGTCCAAGGTGATGTTTTGGCCCGACATGTTGAAGCCATCGGTGTTGAAGGGGAAGCTCTAAAAGCAGGAGGGCCAAAGTGAGTATGAGGATCGAGAGGTGGGGATAGGAAAAACGTACCGTGGTCTGATCACGAGTGCCGTTGTTGGGAGCGGCATCAACAAAATGGTTGGAAACCTTGACGTTGGTTCCGGGGATGTTGAAGCCCCAAGCAACAGGCTTGATGACCTTGATGTTCTTGATCGTACCAGTGGAGACGTTGAACGTCGCCAATTGAGGACGGAGGATCTATACCAAGACAACGCGGCGCAGGTGAGAAAGAGCCCGCAACAAACAAATAGATGACGGTCGGGTAAACTCACCCTCTGGCCGATGTCCCACCATTGTTGACCGTGGCCCTGGAACTGGCCATAGTTCTTCTTCGTCGAACCGATCAAGTTCACGTTGGAGCCGTGGATGTAGAACCATGGAGTAGCGTAGGTCTGGAGGATGGGCCCCAGAGGAAGCGTCAGCATTCGGTCCCCACCACGGGCAGCGGTGAGAAAAAGGCTTACACTCGCTTGGTTGGTAGTCGAGTTGATCTTCTGCTGGACAGTGGCAATGTCATTGGGAAGGTCGAGGTTACCGTTCAACTTGATGTCCACGTTGGCTGTAAAAACACCCGATATTAGCGTCCCTCCCGACCTCCGACAAGCGACCACGGGGACTCACAGAGGCCCAACCACGACATGGGGGTCCAAGCGTGATAAGTGTAAGGCTCCTCAAACTCGATGATCGCATCAGACGAGCATTTGGCAAAAGTAGCCAAAATGCCCGGCGAGCTGTCCTTGTTCTTTCCGGCGTATGGGACCTTGCAGGTCTTCTTCTTCGTGGGCCCGGGTTTGGAGGAACCACCTGCGGTGACGCTGCCAACGGCTGCAGCAACGAGGAGCAATTGGGTGACGTGAACCATACTGGACGATGGAAAAGACGAAGGGGAGGAGAGAGAGGAGCGGGGTCGAAGGGAGGGAGGAAGAGGGAGAGAGAGCGAGGGGCTAAGGAAAAAGCTGGTCCCCCGCAAATGTTTGGATTTTATAACAGTGGGTCTGACATGCCTAGCCTTTCGAATTCGAAGGAAACTCGCTCTAAATTCGCCCAGTAATTCTCAACTTCTCGCTGAAAAATTCAGGACCCAAGAGAAAGTCACGACGCCGTCCACAATACCGACGTCAGACCGTGCAGGTGGATACCGGGCTTCGAATGTTGTGGTGGATCCTCAGCGGGCCGGGCGGAGTGGAGGGGCCTTGATTCGTGCCGTGGTTTTCGTTTGTGAATGATGTTTGTGTGAAGGGTCGATATTGGACTTCCACCTGTCCTCCATGACTGCGGTTGCCGAGGGACCAAGAACGAAGGAAAGCCGTGAACAGGGTTGCGAAAGTCATTTAGCCTCCTCTTCGTCGTCGGCCAAGCTGGATTCTCGAACGGTTCGAACGAAAGAGGCGAGTTGTCGGGAGGGAGGGAAGCGGCCCCCATTGGTTCTCGAAGGTTCGCTCATTGTTACCTTGAGAGAATAGAAGGTCAATTCAGTGATACTGCTGTCGCCGTACCCGCGTTACGAACGGACCATAACCGGCCCGCTATCGTGGCGTAGACTTTCGAAGCTAGGTTTCAGCGGGCCGTCGGCGTTGAGGTGTTCGTTGAAGAGAAGACGTTCAAAGAACTCGAGCGAGTAACGTGCTCATGTGTGCCAAGACTCCAAATCACCGAAGATCCACCGCTTCCTCAATAGTGCTGGCCGCCCACGGCAATGTCTTGCTTCCCGGCCCGCTCTCATGATAATCACTGTGTACTATTTGCTGGATTGGGTAAATGAAATGATTCTGTGGTGTTGACGAGGTGTGCTTGAACATCGATAACCGGGACTGTCGAGATGGTCAAATGACCAGGAAAGTTGGTGGTGGGAAGCATGATCCGGATCCACGCTGCCCAAACAAGACAAACAAACGAGAATTGTGCACGTGACATGATTGCCACTAGCCCTGGGGACAACCTTTCTAATTAAGAAGGAAACAAGCGTCGAAACTTGTCTAGAAAGTGAGGTAGTTTCGCTGCGAAAATTTCCAGTCCGCTTCGCGATTCTCAAGCTGGAAGACTTCTTCGACATTCGAACCACATGCTCCAAGAAGCACTCGACCGCGGTATATCTTACGAAGCTTGATAGGAAATACTGAGAGTGGGCTGATGATTCGGGGACACACCGGGCATCTCGCGGTTGGCGACGGAAGGACGAATCGATGATACCGCGTATCCATCCCCACTGCGACGAGCAGCCGACAAACCGCACTTCTAGGGGCCAGAGAAGGTTGAGAATCAGAATCGAAAGGCCCATGGTATATATATATATATATATATGGCTCGGTAGCGTTCTCTGGCGAAGCCAGTCTGGTGTGTGACATGTTGTGGCAATGCCCAGGGTCCCATTGAGCATCCTGCTTTCCCCGTCCAACATGTCGAAAGAGGTGTTAAAAGTGTTCGGTAAGGCAGAGCCAGAGGACGTTTGAAGCGTTGGGACTTGCAACATTGGGCTGCTTCGCGCAGTCCGAGTACGCTCTAGGGGGCGAGGTTACTTCTTGGGGGCGAGCGGGTGAAGCTGAGAGGGGACGTGGCTGGAAGGTTCTGGAAGAATACGACAACGTTCGAACCACATCCTGTACGAGCCATTCGGCCACGATATGGTATGAAGCTTGATATAAAATATTGAGAGTGAGTTGATGGTTCGGGGGCACACCGGGCATCGCGCGATTGATGGTCGAAGAACGATGATATCGGCGGATTCATCCCCACTGGACTGAGCGCCCAACAGGTGGTCTTCTAAAAGCAAGCGAGGCTTAAGAAACAGAATCAACAAGACTCATACCTTTTAAAGCTCGATACCATTGTCTGGTGTGGCCATTCTGGTGCGTGACGTGTTCTGGTGGCAATCCCCTAGGCTAAAATCCATTGAGTGCATTGCTTTCCTCGTCCGAAACAGAGGTCGCAAACGGTGCTAGAAGTGCCTTGGTTTGGTTGGGGTGCTCGACTTGGGGGGCGTTTGGAACGTTGGGAGGTGACCATGACGCGTTGTAGCAATGCATGGGTCGCCCTGAGCGGTCTAGATACGTTCTAGGGGTGAGGAGATCCCTCCTTCCTTTCGGGCCGGTTGGTAAAGCTGAGGGGCGCGAGGTTGAAGCTGGTTTCTGATGAACTTTATGGCCTACATAGTGGTCCTAATGGCAGGAGGGGCGGTCTTGGAACAAGCGTTTGCGTGGAAGGGGCGAATTCGCCGCGCCGACTGAACCCGAAAATAAACAAACAGAGGACTTTTACGTCCTCCCTCCTTCAGCTCAAAGGTTCAAGCAAGAAACAGTGCTTATGAGCCCCCGAGAAACGATTGACGCGTCAAACGGTATTTTAATTCCGGCCAGGTATTGTGGAGGGGGGTTGACAGGCCAGCGCCGCGGTGCCAACTGCTCATCGACCCATCCACGAACCCCACGGAACAGCACATTATGGAGGCACCGACATATAGAAGCCGCATATCAAATGCCAAGTTTAGTATCACTTGAACTAAAGCGTCTATCAAGAACGTCCGCTCAAGATTGCAGCTCCCTGTTTCAGCGTGTTTCCAAATCTTGCCCGAAGCAGAAGGCACACAAAAAAGAGTTTACGCAGTTCAGCACTGCATAGAGAGATGCAAGTGAAGGAGTATCGAGGGCGCGGGCAAGTTCAATCAACCATGTAATGGTCCGAGAGATAGGTGAGCCTCTTCATCATTGCCAAGGGCTAGGAATGGGATGCAAGCAGCTGACATTAAAATTAGCACTTTAAACAAGCTTAACACAAGAAAACACACTAATGAAAAACGATTGGAGTCGCGAGATCGCTGCATTTCGTGCCCCTCAGCAATTAAAACGGCCATTCAGCTACATGCCTATGGGGCTTAGAGGCCAGTTATCCATATGAATATCTCCCAGAGCGTCCTAGTGTGCTCCCTTGGCATTGCTGTATTGCCTATACTGGCACGAGCTCAATGGTCAATGCGGGATAATTGCGGTCTTCTATCGGGATTCCAGTTTTCCAAAATGGAAAAAAGGAGAAGCTGGTTACAACTTGACCACTCCTCCATATGGTCTCACAACATTTCTTGGGATGTCAGTTTCCTTTCGGCCAGCTCAATCCTGGGTCAGAGTTGCATCAAGGGCTTCACTACTGCTGGAGCCAGAAGGGGAGACCCTGCCTCAACAGAGAAGGTTTGATGTACTGGCACCAGAATTCAGTTGAGACTAGACAGGTGGCCTAAAACACCATCAAATGGCTAGGTCCATACTGGAGCCCATGTCGGCTTTGTGTACTTGGCTGGGTGCAGTCGAAATCAATATCTTGGACAATATCAACCGTCTGCCAATACCCTTGAGCCAGTTGACTGTGGAATTTCAACCTTATCCATCTATGAACCAAAAGATCCACCAGAAAGTCGCCGTCGTGTTTGAGGTGCAGACTGGGCTTGGGCATTGAGGTGAGGACCGCCTCCAGCCAGAATCTCTCAGGGCTACTTTGGAATAATCTACAGCCCCAAACGGCCCAAGCCTCAAGAGTTTGCAACTCATTATGAGCTCTCATTACAAATGCATCTTCTGGGATATCTCGATCTCGGATTAACGGGGTCGTCTCCTTCGCGGCCGTTGGGTAAAGCCCCACATCCCTTAATCCCTTTAAATCTGAACCGAACCACCTGCCTTGTTTACCGCAGTTCGAGGCCAGCGGTCACCAAGCCCTTTTTCATACCTTCTCATCCCGACCTTCGCACTCACCGACCCACAAGGGTATCTAGCCTTGGTGGTCAACACCACCTATTCCTCCATGTCCCAGCTAGGACTGGCCCCCTGACAACCGCCCACAACGCACGCCAACCGCTACTTGTCGGGACCAATGACAGCGACCATATACATAATATTTCGACGCAACTGGTCCTGCTGTAGAAGGTCCATGTGTGAAGACTATCCATTACCACTATTGAAAACCATCTTGCTGCCCAATCAAGCGTTTCACCCCCGGCGATTCATTACTCACTCTCACTGTTCTAGCATTACGATGATTGGTAAGCCTTCCGGCCACTGGAATTATCCGACTCCCCGAAGGTCCGTCAGCACTCCACATGATAATGGAACGGGTATTCCTCCCGTAATTTGTTTTCGAGCCGCTTCTGCTAGTCATTGTCAGACCTTTGTGCACTGACATCATCCCACATTCTAGGACACCTTTTCTCTCCACCAGATAAGAGTACTCAGGGAGCAAGAAGCGTGCCAAAATGGGGTCATCGACCGCAGGCCATATCCATATCCCGCAACCAAGACACACTCAGACTTACTCTACAAAATCTTAGGGGTTCTCATCTGCCCGTGGTCAAGATTGTTTTGGCCGTGATCAAACCACTATGCATTTTACACTGCATTGATGGTTCCAATATGCCTCGACTATCCTCCGGTTGGTTAAGTTCATGTATGCTCGGGTCTGATAAGGCTCACTCACATGTTTCAGACCGAAGAAGCATATCTTCCGAAGAACATCTCCCCACACGATTCGACGTTCAGGGCCGACGAAATCGGCCTAAACCGCGACCAGTGACTAACGATCGAATCGCAGTTCTCTTCTGCCCCTGTGTCAACATGTCAGGGAACGGGCAGTATATCTCCCTCGCCCAGTGAAAACTTCCATTTCAACCCCCAACCTCTCTCCCTGTCCCCCAAGTTTATCTATCTTCTCCTCTTGGTAAGGACGCTGGACTGACCCCAGAAAAAATGGCCGAGTACTTGCTCATGCTTTTTGAGCCTCGCTTCGGGTGACATGAAGACCGCGACGTTTCTCGGCTGCTCTGAAGCACTCCTGGCCCGGGTGTAGCAAAGCATCACTACTGTCCGACCAATTCTATGAAATGGCCTCATGCTCCTCTTTGCTTTTTGTTTTGTTTTCCCTCTTGCTGCCGACAAATTCAGAAGTGGTGTCGACTTCCTGGGATCAAATATCGTTGTCGGCACTTGCTTGTCACTATCACTTTAGCAGAGCTTGAACGACCAAAATAATTCCGGATCTCCACCATACTTTTCACCCCCATAGCGCATCTCAATACTCATGCCTGCGCTCTTTAGTGTCAGCATGTCACCCACCTGCTCCCGTTGTCCAGCCATCGGCGGGGACAATTTGTTCCCGATCAATCCCTGACGTATTCAAGGCCTCAGGGCACTGCAACCTGTCAGATGAGCAAACATGCCTGACAACCTTCCCCCCCCCCCTTTCGGTAAGTGAGGGATTTTGAACGTCTCTTTAATCGAGGTAACCGACGCGTCGCCTTGGCGTTGTGACTTGACTCCTCGAGCTGAGTACGGGGTCAAACTCCAATTCAATATCACCTACCTCTCAGGGAGGAGAGCTCACAAGTGGTTGCGATAACACTTTACGTTTCTAATTATCGTGCTTGAACGGCGACCTCAGGACCTACCCTATCGTGGCGGAGTTGCCTCTGAAAAGGTCTCGAACACACTCAACTCCCTCAATCAATGGTCTATGACAGAGAGGTGATTGGCTCTAAACCGGCAACCGCATCATCGAATCGTTGAGGACGCGATTTTGAAATGAAAAGATGATTGCTCTTTGTCCGAAAGTACTCAATATTGCCGCGTGTCCCTCGGCTTGGAGGCGACGGACAAGAGAAATTAAAGGGCCATCATGACATTTATTACGGGAGACCGCGCTTCTGTCGACGGAGCAGAACTAGCTGCGAGGGCAACTCTCTCAAAAACCAGACCGCTCCTCTTTCCCCCTTCACGTCAAACGACTACCTTCTTCAGAATCGCTATACCTCGTTCCGATATCAGAAATGAGTCTCGGGTCCGTCAATCCTCTCGTTCCGACACATACCCACAACCAGCGGGGAGCCACAACATCTTCCGGCGACGTTGTACTCCCACCACCCGTTGGTGCCCCGACAACCACACGACGAACACAACACCGTGATTCCGGGTCATGGGGTGCTACTCCCGAAAAGATGGCCCTCCTGGACGTCGGCTGCATCACCCACGGGAGGACTAACGACTTCGAAGCGTACGTTTTAGTCTCGACTGCCACCCCTGATGCTTTCGCCGTCCTGTCTGTCGCTCCCCCTGGGTCCAAGTTTGCATCTCCATCTTCGCTCACGATCATTGCCACCGTAATACGCTAAGTGACGGGTAGTGACTTTACTTTTAAAATAGTATTTTCAACGCACGCGCGCCAATGCCAGGAGACGGATTCGCTCAAGGTGGGAATGCTCCGCTCGTGCTACCAAGAAGCAGGACACACCTATTGACCAGCCATGCTTCTTGTAGGGAAAAGAAGACTTGCTCTGGTCGTAAGCCACGGGACTGGTCTTTTAGCCTGCTGACGGAAGCAACTCATCAACCCGTTTAAGGTGGCTAACAGTTATAAGGGACCCGAAGCTTTGGGCTGGCCGTATCTCCTGGGTTCAGTCGTTGACCTAAAATACTGGGGTCGTTTTTTACGTGGTAAGTAGCCCTTCGAAGCTTTGGGGCAACAATTTGTCTTGCTAAAGCACTTTTCGTTTTCGAAGCTCGTAATTACGAATGCGATTTCTTGTTCGACGAAATCATTGATCCCTCGAGTCGTCCCACCAAAGACGTAATTGTGAATGCTCCAAGGTCAACTCCTGATTTTCTTGGCTGATGGAATTCAATAGCTACGTTATCTCCAGAGCCTGGCCAGCTGCGCTAATCCTGGTGATGAGATTGTCTTGGTCTGTGAGTGCGATTATTGTCATTTGGCATTGTGTGGCCCTCAAGTCTTCCGTGAAGTTTCAGGCCATGGGCACCAGTCAGGTTTGCCCAACGCGATAATATAGTTCGGAGACGGTGCTGAATATCTTCGTCCAGGTTATATCCCTCTTAATTGCCCTCTGAATCCCTCGGGTAAGGCAGTATGCGCGGGGGTATGTGCGGTCTTCATTGTAGGATCAGTATCTAAGATATCATGTCTTAGGATTTCCGGGGATCGTTCCTCGACGAGCTGCCATCGGGGGCTGCTGTTCTGGTTGGTTGGGTCGTCTCTACAGTGATTGAGACTCTAGTCTGACTTTGTATTTCAGGTTATTTGGGATGTGAGTCGAAGTTTACCACCGATGTTCACATTGCCCTTATACAATTTATTAGGCATGTGAAGCTTCAAATCCATTTGGTCAGTGACATTTCCCATCCAAACCAGCCATAGTCTCAACCTCCGAGCTTCTCCAGGACTGTCTCAGAGCCTGGAGCTCGAAGACGGTCGATTTATCTTCGAGCCAACTGTGGACCCCTCCAAGCCAGCTGTGGTCCCGAAAGCCGATTCTGAGCCCTCCGTGGTACGTTAGTTATACCAAATAGATCCGGGATAGCTTCACATGGGTGTCCAGGTCGTAATCTGTGCTAGCTCCGGGAAAAACTTTGAAGTAGAGCTCAGCCGTAAACCGGAAAAAGTCCAATGCGGACCCCTTTGCTGGGCTGCTTTCACTTTCGTCTGTAAGTACCACGTGGTTTCCTGGGACGAACTCGAGGAATTCAATTGGCTTTTATACACGTTAGTCCATCACCTTCAAGACTCCATCCAAGCCGGGGCAATCCTCCAGGCTCTGATGGGGCATATCCGCTTCTGCTTCGAAGACCGGGAAGATGTCATCCCTCAGGCAGGTATTCTGACTATCGGGTGCCTCAACAAGCGCTCACACTTTTACTATAGTTCCTATGTTCAGCTCCTGGCCCAGATATACCCGCTGAAGTGTTGGAACTATTAGCCACCCTCTTTGCGGCTCACCATTGAACACGCAGCGGAACACCAATGACTTAATTATTTATACTGATGGAACGTAAAGAAAACACTTTAGATATATATAATGCCTATGACTTGTGATACCATCGTGCCTTGGACTTTGTCGCTGAGCCCGAATGACCTAGACCATGAGTTACGAACATTTGACGCGATGCAACGTCACATGTGACGTCTCGCGACTGGGTGTCACGCACTGGCGCTGGCAGGACCAAACCGATAGCATGATTAGATATGGCATTACCCAATACCCAAGTATATTAAGGTTCTGGCAGCAGGAATCAAGAGCGTGAATATAAATACATAATACATACGACACCTAACATCAACAGGGTGTTCAATGCATACCATCTTCACCAGACGGCGCGCAACAGAGTCTACTCCATAGACTCCTTTTTGGTCGTTCGCTCTCCCAGGTTTGCTCGCGTCTTTCCGACGCTCCTGGGGTTGAGAGAGGATAAACTTTTTGCGCCGCGAACGGCTTGTTCATAAATTGGTCCAGCGATTCCAGTCGCTGAGATCCATGTCCGACGTTCGCCTTGGTCGTGATGCCGGTGTGAGCAAGTACGGTCGAGTCGGGACTCAAAGCCCAAGGGTGGGGCTGATGAGGCTCCAGCTCGGTGGGGGAGCTTGCGGGTTGGAGGTTGATCTCGGGTTCGTATCTCGTTCCTTGTCGTGGGTACTCCTTTGCGACCTGCACATAAGGATCGAATGTCGGGGATGCTCCCTCGGCCCCGTGCCCGACGAGCGTCCGATCAGGTTCCTCAACTTGGGAGCTCTGGGATCTTCGCCTCGAAGCTGCCGGTGGTGCCGAAGGCTTGGCTAGTTCCCGATTTTGGTAAGTTTGATGGGTTTTAGGTGGAGGCCGGAATTCCGATTGCGGTACTGATTGAGGCTGCGATACCGAGTACGACGTCGATTTTGTTGTTGATAACGATTGTCGGACCGCTTCCGGAAGAGAGCGGACTGCCGAAATCGAGGAATAGTGATAGGGATCGACAGCCTCCGATGCCGCTCGGCGAATTGTTCCCCGGTCTTGCGATGTTTGTGTCAGGCCCATTCGGTTCAGCAATTCCAATTCCTGTTATTTCAAAAGTGTATCGATCGGAAGTGGGAGGGGGAAAGCGAGGGAAAAGAAAGATTACGTGAGAACAAGTTCAATTTCTTCCAATCGATAAGATGAATACGATTCAAAACTGAGCCAACCCTTGGACCAAGTCCAAGGTGGCAAAAATTATGGCGAAGGGGGTACGAAGTAAAGGAATTAGGTAGGTACCCCGGCAAGATGCGTCCCTGCAAGCTCCTTTTCGAGTTGCTCAGAGGGGTCTTCCATGATTGGCGATCCCGGGCCGGCGCCTCCTGGTGCGGTGAAGCTTGAAGTAGCGCCGTTGGCCGGCGCTTTCTCTGTGAGCGGGGATGAAATGATATCATCTCGGGAAGGGATAGGAAGGGTGCTATCATAAGCGAGTGAGTCAAAGAGCCATCTGATAACCCGAGCGCCTTACCCATCTGCCCTCTTGTCTTGAGCCGAGCGCGTCTTATTGCGAACCAGAGCACGGAAAGCGTTGACCTCTTCGACAATCATTCGTTTCATTCCATCCATGTTCTCCTCTTCCTCGAACGCGAAGTCGAATCTCTGGAAGAGGTCGTTAGTATATCGTTGGGTGCTTTGGCCACAATCTTGTCATACCGACTGGGAAACAGGCTCGTCGTTCGGGTCATGCCATACTGCAAAGTATGGGTGATTGAGAGCCTCTTCGCACGAGATTCGTTTAGCGGGATCGAAGGCCAGCATCTTGCCGAGCAAGTCGATAGCGAGAGGGTTCGCATTGGGGTAAAGCGTTTGGAATTGAATCCGAGGCTTGATGGGGAGCGACCGGATATAATCTTGTGCCTGATTTTTGACTGCGATTCAGGCTTTCCGGTATATGAAAGGCAATCGCGAAACACTTACCCGAGGAGATCCAACCCGACGAAGAGTTTCCTCGCTCGGGGTGCCGAGGTAGTGCAGAATCTGGTTGAGTTGGTCGACGTAGCTGCAATTCGTACATGGTCGTTGAGAATGAATCTTGGCGGCGAATCGAAGAGTTATCCACTCACTCTCGACCCTTGAAAATTGGCTTGCCTCCCAGAAGCTCAGCGAGGATGCAGCCCACGGACCAGACGTCGACTAGGGCAGTTGACATTCAGTTTTATTGTTCCATTGGAGACTGCGGCATAGCACTTACTGGCAGTAGTCTAACGGAGGAAGAGTTTTAGGATGAGTCTGGGAGTGACATCGATGCAGATTTGAACCACTTACATAGTTCGCGAAGCTCAACATGATCTCTGGCGCGCGGTACCATCGAGTAGCGACATATTCGGTCATAAAGCCTTGGTTTCCAGCGGCCTTGGAAGGTGGTGCAGTTCCGCCAGCGGGAGTGTATCCACGAGCCAAACCAAAGTCGCAAATCTTCAACTCGCAATCGGCGTTTACGAGCAAGTTGCCGGGCTTCAGGTCTCGGTGCAAGACATTGGCGGAATGAATGTACTGAGGTGAGGTCGCATTTCAGCAAATGATAAGGTGGACTTAGATGGAGCGGAAGTTTCGACTTACCTTCAAACCGCATAGGGTTTGGTACATGAAGCTCTAATGGCGTGGGGTAAAGGGAGATGAGTCAGGATATCTACGATCGCGTGCAAGTCAGATTTCTCATACCTGGAAATGGGCATCGGACAACGGTTGCCCAGACCGAATCTAATGGGTGGGGAGCAGCCAGGAATAAGTCTTTGAAAAGGAGAAAAAAATATTTGAACATACGATAGCGTGCAGGTCAGCTTCCATGAGCTCCTCCTACAGGGTCGCCAGGACGGCATAGAGCGGAGAACAGTGAGAACGCCGTTGAGCGCGTTCGTTGCTAGGACAACGCTTACATAGAGGTAGACTTCGTTAAAGTTGCCGTTAGGCTCGAAGACAATGTCCATGTCGTAGAGGCATGTGATCTGCAAGGGATTTCGAGATTAACCGTGGATCGGTGAACGGCATTGGGCGAGGTTGTCGGAATGACGCACATTCTTGTGACCACGGAAGTGATGTAAGAGCCTGGCAACGTTGTCGAGCGGATGTTCAATGCCCAAAATTTCAATGCGGACGAATACCGGGGGCATTTGCTCACTTGATCTCTCGGAGGCAGCGTTTGGTCAGGATCCTCTAAACATCGGAAGGGCAGGGTTTGGCGTGATTCACTGTTCAACCAAGCATCTCGATCGAGCTTACCTTAGTGTTGATGCTAGTAATCTTCTTAATCGCACATCCTTCGCCGGTGCGTTTATGTTTCGCGGCGACGACGCATCCATAAGCACCCTGCCCGAGCTCCTTGACAAACTGGTACTCAGAGTCGATGAAAAACGTCTGGTTGAGTGCCTGGAAGGAGGTACGGTTGACCTGCGCCATGGTTGCAGAAAGCCTCGAGGAAAGGGGACGGGGGTGAACTCAACGGTGAAGGAAACCGAGCTCGGGGTGAACCCAGTCAAATATAGGATGCATCTCTCCAACGGAGATACGTACTTATGACCGCACCGCGCCTCCCTTGCACAGCACCCGATTCTGAAACCAGAGACTGACAGTTCTCATGGTCTCGAAAGCTTGTCATCGATTGCCAGTTCTAACGCACTCGATCCGCTCAGCCTCAGTCCCGTCAAAGGGGCTCTTGGCTATATCTGGCTGCCTTATCCGGCTCGGCCGCACCCAACGGGCAGGTGCGAGCGTGCGCACCGCACTGCAGACTCCACCGTTATCTAAAGGCACCAGAGTGGCACTGCATGAATTAGACCACGCTGAAAGTGCCGTGTGCAGATGTGTTCAAGCAAACGATTGGGTATTGGATGAAGTGCAACTAATACGGACAACTTATAAAGCGATGCAGAATTATGACAGCACTCCTTGGCCAAGAATTGTAGAGTATGACAAGAAGTAAGTAGCAGGATCCAAGTTGAAGGATGCCAAGCCCAGGAGGTCCTACTCATTGCCTCGATGACAACGTTAAACTACCAACACCATCCCCAGCCCCATTTACCTCTTTCTCTCGTTTCGGATTAGGGTTCCCATTTCCGCCGACACTGACACCGAGTAATCCCATCCCAACTGCAGAGCCGTTGGTCGATCCCATGCCATTTGCATACTGTCCGCTTAACCGGACGATAGGTCGCATCACGGGTGAGCTCGCTGCACTGACAGGCAGTGGGCGAGGAATGGTAATGGGTGATGAACGAGGCAGAGTGATAGGTGATGCTAAGGATGGATGAGAGTGGTATGGAGATATTGAGATCGAAACTGCAGGAGAAACTGCACGCCGTTTCGCGCTAGGATATGGATCGTATCTATCATCAACTAGAGGCAAAGGTTTATCAATAGATTTCGGGCAAAATCAAGGAGAAAAACTCACATTTCCTCTTTCCCACACGACTCGGGCCTGCCGCGGTCGGTGGAGGAGTGTGTCGCCACAGAGGATTTGGGGTCGAAGTCGTGCTGGTGATCATCATCCCACTCCCTCCGTTGACGCTGACTGGCGGGGAGCCGGGGCCCTATAGATATAGTGTTAGGTGTAAGCCGAACGAGGATATTTACGGGCAAGGAACGAACCCAAGAGGTGGTCATGGCTACGTCCAGGTCCATTCCTGCGGGGCTTTCCAAGGGTGGTCCAAGACTTCCACTCGATCCACGATGAATACCAAGCGCGCCGCCTCCTAACGAGGAGCTCAACATCCCGTCTTCCGTGAAGCTCATCGGAGCAGTACCAGGAGGTTCAGGGGAGCCCTCCGCATCGAACCCATCACTGCTTACGCTGTTGTCGTCCTCAAACTCCTCATCATCAGCAAGCGCCTCTTCGGGGAACCTCCCTTTCTCCGAAGGCCACATTGACTTGCGCAAGTTTGTGCCGCCAGGTCCAGCATTTGAGCTGCCCGCTCGAGAACGTGGTGTTTTGGGATAAGATTTGAAGGGCGTAGGGAACTCGGCATGAGAGGCGACAAACCGCTGGAATCGTGCTTCGGACTTGACTTCCACTTCCGCTGGATTCGTCTCAGCAGACACAAGGCTTCGTAACCTTGGTATCGTGAGTTTTCGTGCTTGCGAAGACAGGAGTGAAGGCGGCTGACCGCCAACCGGGATCGGTTGCGTGGTGGACGACGTCGCGGGCGGGTCTGTGACCGAATTGGAAGATGATGTACGGCGAAGCAAATTCCTCGTCGGGCGCTTCCGACTGGAAGATGCTACATCTTCGTTTGTTAGGCCGCCATCTAATTCAGTGGTTCGAGATGGAGGTGTTTGCGGTGACATGGACCGATGATATCGTTGCCTGGGGTTGCGTGATGAAGAGCCCGAGCCCGACGCTGACGATGAGCCTTCCCTCGATCCATCTCGTCCTTCGTACGTTAATAACACAGGCGTGTATTCTTCAGAGTCCTCATCAATGCGTTGAGCCTGTTTCCCGCTGCTGGAGGACGACCTCGACGTTGCCGGTTCAAATCCGAACGGTGAATTCGACGAGGTGAATGATGTGATGAGAGGGCTGTTCAGCCTGCTTGGCGTTCCGAGTGTGCTGGGTCCCGGACCTCCTAAAGGACCGAGTAAGCTCGGTCTCCGAAGCTTTCGTAGTAAGGGATAGGCGGCAGCGGAAGGCAACTGCCCTGCCGAGAAGGCGTTGTGATTCCACGCTGCAGCAACACCCGAGGCTGAAGGGGATGCAAATGGGCTAGCAGGTAACATTGGCTGATCATCTATGGCCATGACACTCGTTGAAGGCGAGACTGGGGCGGAAAGGGCGAAATCCGCTGAGGAGGTGGGAAGAAGCGGTCTCGGAGAGGGCTGGACGCTCATGGGTTGGTCCGACATTTCCTGGTCTGGGGGCGTCCGAAGTCCGCTAGCGATGGATAGAGGCTGAGAATTGACTGGTGTTCGAGGTCGAGGGAACGCCATGATGTCTGTGGCTCGGTTGATGAGGCCGTATCAGGACAATGTAGTGGTTGGGCGTTACGTCGTGGACAAAGCACTGGCTGTCGGTATGGGTCACCGAGAGCCACTTAGTAAAAAGTATAAACGACTTACTTCTCTGCTTCGTGGGTTTGCTGATACCGACAGAAACGAGAGGGTTGATGTAGGGAGAGGGTAACGGTCGGGAGCAGGGAGAGGTGTCGGTCGGTGATCGAATTAGTGCTTGCTCTCGCGGTCGGACCTACGACGCCACAAGCCACCGTTTCGACACGAACTTAGCCAGGACAGAAACTAATGCAGTATTAGATAAAACAATCCACCAGAGAACAAATGCTAGCTGCGTCTACCCAGTCACACTTCATGTCCTACTAAAGCCCAGCTCACTTTGTTGCGTGCGTCCAAAGGAGATCGAATCACAACTTGATACAGAATGCTACCAATATTATAATGTACATATAATCATACAGGAATGTAAAGACAAAGAAGAACACAGGCTATAGCATCTCGAAGTCATCCTCATCATCTACCTGCTCCTGAGTTGGGAGTTTCACTTCCTCCCGTGGACCTACGACGTCCCCATCTTTCTCTAACGGAGCTTCAGAAATACGAGGACTAGCTTCTTCTACTTGAATGAAGGCCTCCACTTCGGAGTCCGAGTCTTCGTCAACGAGAATGCCGGCTTCCCCACTCGATTCCTCCTCGTCATTCTCGGAGGCCGGGTCTGCAAGGGCCTCGGGGGTGTCTGCAAAGAGGTTCGTCGACATTGAGGGCGTGCGGTCATCGTTGTCCGATGTAGCTGCTTCCTCCGCTGGCTGGAGGCTAGAGGAAACAGCTGGTACAGCAATTTCCGAAACAACTTGGAGAGGTACCTCCTCCGATGCAGACTCGATAGGATGGGCATCAGCGGGCTCAGACTCGACATCGAGCTCCATGTCGTCGGACTCAGGAAGAGGGACCGATGCTGCAGCGACGGGAGCATTCAAGGTCGTCTCGCCGTCCGTTGAGGCCTCCGGGGCAGGTAAACCTTGATCCTCTGGCGTCGGCTCAGCGGCGGGTCCGCTTTCCAAGGGGTCGGCGGAGGCAACATCGGGTTCAACTGGTAATGACTTCGCCCAGACTTCTCTCTTCTGCTCGTCCAATCTGCTCAGCTCCTTCTCCACAGCAATGACTAAGGCTTTGCGAGCGCCGCGAATGCTCTCGGCACCGTCACTCTCGATAGCGTCCAACTTTGTCAAGAGCTTGACCAACTCGTTCTCATATTGGTGGATGGGTACATTGACGGATGCATACGTGAGTTTGGGAACGTCGGAGGGAGAGGATGATGAGGCAAATTCGGCGTTCGCAGGGAAGGAGAAGGCTGCCTTCAGAGCATCGAATTGGGATTGGATGGCGTTGAGTGAGGTGAATGACGCAGCATGGCTATTGGGGGTGCTCGCTGCTGGGGGCGGGGTAGACCTGGCCGATGTTTCAGTGGAAACAGGCTTTTCATGAGTATCTTCTTGGGTGTTTACGGGAACCGAAGTCTTGGCTGTGGTCTCAGGGCGAGGTGGTTGGGATCGAGGACGCGCAGCGGGCCGGGTATGGTCAAAGCGAGCCTGCTTTATAGAAGAATTAGGATCTACAAATGAGCCATATTCGAAGGGAGCTTCGCTTACTTTCTTAGGAACAGGAACTTCCTCCTCGGCGTCCTCATCTTGATGCTGGAAGAGATGATCAAGGAAAGCGGAAAATCGTTTGCTCTCCACATCATCGGTATGAGATTGACGGCGACGTCTGTCCTCGAAAGCACGAGCACGAGGATTTTGACCTTCAAATGGCCCACCGAAAGCGTCCAAGGGTGAACCGAAATCAGGGGTGCCGAAGAACTGTGAGTGTGGCCTGCGTGTGTTTTGCCGAAGGTGCGATCGACGAGCTAACTCTTCTTGATACTGCCTTTCTCGGAGTGCCTGGATTTCTCGTTCTCGTGCGGCGCGCTCACGTTCTTGCTGGGCAAGACGCATAGCGGCGTCGGCGCGACGGTTATGGTCCTCTGCGAGTTGGCGGTAGTAACGCTCCTCAAGAGAGGGTTGGGAGTACTCGGGGCGAGAAGTGAATCCGGGGAACATGGAAACTGGTCGCTGGCCGAACAACATGGTTGCGAGGAGAGAGATGTGAAAGTGTGGTTGGAGTGGGTGGTGTTTCCTGGAATGGATGATGTTGCGTCTCCTCCCGACGCATTCAGTTTATATATGCCAATGCGCATCCATACTCGTCAGCCCCGGGTGGGGCGGGGCGATTAGTCGAGGTTCCACAGTCATCCCGACGGATCCACGTCGGTCAGAAAAGCGCAGGCATCGAGTAGAACGTCCTGGAACGTGCTGGAACCTGGTCGAAATGCTACGCTTTGGCCCTGGAGAGCTGGTGCCCCTAGTTGCACCCAATTCAAGGGTTATACCGGGTAAGTAGGCTGGTACGTTCACTTCTCGTGATGATGACTGGGTCCGCTGCCCTAATGCAGGGGGCTAGGCGGTGGGCCGTGACTGAGTGGAAGCGCGGTAGATTTTCCCGCGGTTCAAGAGCTGACCATCCCAGCACATTCGAGGAAGGGTGGCACCCTTCCTCGAATGTTTCGACGACATAAACTTAGCAAGCGCGCACCTCATACTCGATGTGATTTATTATTGCAATAGACCCAGAATTTTGAAACATGATTCTAAGGACATGTCTGGGAGAGCACAGCTTGAGGCGACGGCAATTTGGGAACGCAGTGCCTCCCCCGATGAGAAAGTAAGAGAGCTAGGAGTCTAAAAGCCGGTCTTTGGGTCAGTTGGATAATATGCCCCACCCTTGGCGTCAAGAGCTGTATACGTTCAGTCAGCGCGATTTGAAGATAGCGATAGATCAGCTTGCTCACTGTGTTCCCAAACAGTATTCCCCCACCAGTTCAGCCGGAAGTCCTTCGGTAATTGCAGAATCAAAAGGCACAGGAAGACTCCAATAGCCGTTCCTAGAGACGTCAGAATGTCAAGTGAAGAGTGGAATGTACATCGACGGAAAGGAGCCGACCTGCGTCAAGTGCGCTGGCCAGTATATAATTGTACCGTGCCCACAGGAAAGGCTTCCGGGTACGAAAATACCATTCTAAAATATTTCTGAGAAACCATAAGCACTGAATCTGGTAACTTAACGTACGAGAAATAGCGCCAACCAGGAAGAACGACGTGTAGTTGATGCCTGAAGCAGGAGGTGTGTATGTACAAACCGTAAGTGCGACAGATATATTGAACTTTCTGAGCCTTGTGGTTGGGCGGTAGCGGCACCAGCACCATAGCATCGGGGGCAAAACAGCGCCAGCTATGGGAGCGTAAATCTCTCCATAGTACACCCCTCCCTTTCCGAACTGCCGCTTCGGTCCAATTAGGCCTCTGAAAATTGAATTAGGCTTCAGTTTTGGTAAGGGCACAGAAGGGAGCAGCAATCAACCAAACAATGGAGGCCGCGAAGGAAACCTGGCTATGTGAGCAAGATAGCTTCGCCGGCTGGTCTTTGTCGCACACATCTTGTACTCCGGCAAAGATCCACTCTTTAACGAAAGCTTCAGTAATTGTAGTGAGGACTAT